>FR990123.1:0-161632 GCA_905404295.2 Ochlodes sylvanus | reverse complement strand
TCGAATTAAGAGGGGGTATAAAGCAAAATTGGCAATCTTAGATTCAATTTTTACAGTAGTAGATCAAGTTTCTAGAACCTGAAGAAAAACATAGTTATACTTCATTATATTATTGAGTGCAAGATCTAAGCAAAAACAGAAAAAAATAAAATTTTCTCGATAGAAAAAAATCACAAAGTTAGGTCTAATTTTTCACTTAAATCAATTTATTTTCAATGTGGTGCATATTTTAGAGTCAATATTTTAATATATTATGCTAATTAGTATCACGGAGGGATTAGATTAGCGATTTCAAAATCAAATCTATAATTTACGAATTATTAAAATAAAATACATTTGTAGGATTTTGAGTATTTTGACATGCTCGGTTTTATTAATCAGTCACCATTGCTCCATTGAGACGGGAAGACTGCGTCAGTCTTCTCGACATGTGAACTTATTTTTTTGGTGTACATTTGTGACTGAGAGCGTAGTTTTTATTACAAAAACAATAATTGTGTGTGTGTGAACTAAAGTTAAAAGACACTAAGATCCAACATGGGTAACAAACGGAATAAAATCAACATTAAAAAGGGATCATAGAAAGCTGAAAATTCAAGTCATGGCTAGTTGTCAGAGGTAAGTTGACAAGTACTATTTCATATTCAAAATTAGACCTTATTTGTTTTAACTTTTGTGCTCACAATACAATGTTGATGTTGATGTTTGATCGCTGAAGCAGCATAGTATATACGAAAAATTCACATTGTATGTATCATTAATAGTTAGTATAGGTATGTACTTTCAAACAAAATATACAGCTTTATCCAAAAGCAAATTTAATTTTGAGTTAATTATTTCCTCTTTGCCCCATAATTTTGTTTTTAAAGCAACAGCTATATTTCTGGTAGTCAATTTGATCAATCCCTACAGTAGTTGTTACTTGTGTGTGTTTGAAACTATTATTGTATTTTCATTTCAGAACAAGATTTAATCCAAAATCAAGATATGAGAAGAGAGAATAAGAAAATATTCTAAAATCTATTGATGATGACGGGAACATTACACCAGAGAAGTGCGTATCAATTCATCTGTCTATGTATTGTTTCATTTATTATTTGCTTGTTGTTGCATTGTAACGAATCTACAAAATAACACATAAACTAAACTTTTTTTATACTATACATACATGCATAGTTAGGCAAAATTACTTTAACAAAAACATAAAATTTTGTATAAATGCATTTTTAAAGCGACTTTTTATTTACTTTTTAATTGCTAATTGTGTTTTCTTAAAGAAAAAATATATATTTTCAGGCTTACTATTTTACGCTTTTACAAAATGTAGAAATTTTAGAACATACAGATCCAAATGCAGACGAATTTATTGCACCGGAACGACTGGCATTAAAATAAAGTATTTATGTAATTTAGTCATAACTAAAACTTTCAACCGATTATAAATGGCGCAAAGTGATACCTGACGTCATCAGTTTCAATGTTAGGGAGTATAACAGTGTTTGACTTTTTTTTTTAATTTCAGTAACATCAATCCTCGTGTTTATGAACGGGTCAAGATAAATATCAAGACAAACGACGATACTAAATACACATGTGAGACAAGTCAACGGCTTATAATAGACAAGATATATTTTTTTGAACAATTAAAACTTCCAACCATGCATAATTTTGGCATTTTATTTTTTCTAGACAGATTTTGGACTTAGTGAATTAAACTTGATTTCGAATAAATTCATTTTGGTTTTAAGTAAGCTTTGTTCGATTTTATGCTTATTTTTAATCTTCAAAAAATTGTTTAATTTGATGACTTATGTGTTCTTACCATACCTTAAATATTTTGAATACCCATTATACATTTTTCCTGTTCTCACGCATAATTATATCATCACGCATCATATTTCACACACTGTTTTTTTCCTATATTTTTAAAGCTAACAATTGTCGCCCAAGAAGTTAGTGATTGTCATCTTTTTTACGATATTATTGTCACTTAATTAGTTTCCTTATAATAACGGCAGTGGCATTTGTAATTTTTCTGTTTTTTGGCGAAGGATTTCTTTCAATTTAAATAAATTTAAAGGATAACTTACTTTATCTTTTTGTAGCGAAAAAATGAAAACAATGTTATCTATAATAATAAATGTCTGAAAAACATTGTACGTGTTATTTATTTACATGTTATACGGCATACAGGTGTCATCATGTAAAAATAGAGCAGATATTCTGCTTTGCGAGAATTTAAATGATTTAATGGTCACACCAGTACGAACATTATACTGCCTTTCTTGTCATAAAAGTGATTCAATCGCTCCCTACACTAGGTTTCCAGCGCTATGGTTACATGATGCGACCGACACTACCTATAAATGTTATTAGTTTCAGAAATACAGCGAGAAGAATTGCTTTAGATTAATAGATACCTACATAATAATATATTCAAAATTATTAATGACACCTAATAATGTGTTGTCTGCCATTCACTGGCTCTCTAGCTATTAACATTGTATAAAAATCTAACCCTAATAAAGAAAAAACAGCTTGCCATTTTTGAGGTAGATGATTCTACATTTATTGAGCCGAAATTTGTCTCAGTTTTTACATTATACTGTGCCGTATTCTTGACTGATGCCATGTTATATAATAGCGGCTGTACACTCTCGTGCGAGAGTACTCGCTATGTCTCGTGACGCCTCGGCCGAGACGTCATGGGAGCGAGAGTATGCGAGACCCCCCGAGACATCACGAGGCGAGGCGAGCGCTACCAAGTACATTCTCATACGAGTGCACTCGGCTAGCAGTCTCGCGAGAGTGTACAGCCGCTAATAAAGTCAGATGCAACCGGACGCGCAACTGCTGCGGCGCATCTATTTGACGGGCGGGGCGGGGCGCGCGGGTGAAATTTGATTTTTTCCTAGCTTTATACCCCCTCTTAAAAGTCGAACTAGGTATTATTGTTCGCTAACTATATATGACCTTAAAACTATGTTATTGTGAGACCCGTGTCATTGGTAATACGCTTTAATTACAATAAGATTAGTTCCGAACAGATGTCGGGGAACAAATTGAATGTACGGTTGGTTACTTATTACTAGCCCCGTAAAATAACCCGGCCGAGTCCATGTCAGAGTGGCGAAAGACAGACTGGCATTACGATTACCTACAGAATGATTATATGTATGTGTTTGAAGTTATGGATTCCTTATAAAAATAACAAAAGAACTGTTCAAGCATGCGAGTAGTGGGCGTCAGCAGCGCTGCCAAGCGTAAATTAGGACATTAATAACCATGCAATTGACTTTGCATCGTCTCTTTATCGCTGCGTAGGTAGTCGCTGATAGTGAGGTGAGCTGCATCCATCATAGAATCCAAGCCAAGCTCAAGTGGCGGTGCATCCCGCGGAACACCGGGACAGGCAACGAGCGCTTTGGGTTGCCTGGTTCAGTGTTCTGCAAAGGGTGTACCGCGGCACTCTGGTGTACCGTGGTCGTTACTACTCGTATATAGGTGTGCCACGGAAAAAATGGCGATGGCGTAGATTGACTTTCGAAAAGTGTTTGTAAAAACCAACTTCGAATAAATTTCATTCCATTTCATTTCATTTCACTTACACACACATAATATATGTATATATGTATATCACGGGAGCGCACGAGCGAGGCGCTTTGTTTTGTTCGTCTTATTCTGTGGTTTATTTGGCGCATTTTTCGGGTTTTAATTTGTGGTGTACCTTCCTTGGAAAATTTTCGTTTTCCTAGATGTACCTTGAACACAAAAAGTTCTAGTTCACTTCTGATGACAACTTGCTGATGTCGCGGGAGATATTTTATAATTCTGTGTTTATCTTCTTTGTTTGTGTGTTTATGTGTATGTGTATTTGACTAGCATTGTATCTAAGTTAACGTTACTAACTCAGATATTAATGAGAATTCGAATTAAATGTTGTTACTATTGTTAAACTAAAAGTATGCAACTACCTACTTGTGATGTAAAAGTCGGTATTCGGCTGGGGGGACTTTGGGTCCATTGGGCAAAGTTATATTCGTTTAATAATTTAATACATATGATTACATACAAGTGTCGGTAAGAGAACACGTCCAAGCCAAGCCCGTAACTTGACAGGTCGCAATGCAAAGTTTCCTTTACGTTTCATAATTATAGTGAGAGCGGACCCGATCTCCTCAATGAAACAGTTGGACTAATTAATTACCCTAAAGCAAATTGTGACTCTCGCAAGTGTTTGGATGTTCTGTTAGCAAGGCAAGTGTAAGGCGCATAAGGAATAAATGCACATGTTCTGTATTAATTTAATTACATTTATGTATAATTCTGTATAATTAAGTATATTACGTATGGTAATGGCATATGCCGTCCGTACCGAAGTAATGAGTTTATTTTGCTTATTTTACCTATTGAACCTTATTTTATTATTTTGTAAAGCGTGAAAGATCGCACTGCAAGCAAAACGGCAATGGGTGCGAGGGGAGGGGGTGTGGGAGAGGAACGTCCGTTTGCGAATATTAATAGCCCATTTGTTCTTATGGCAACGGTTCAATTGCTCGATATGAACAGTAAGTTTAGTTAGTGCAACAATCCGCGCGGAAGATTTGCGATGCAAACGCTCGATCTACACAGGCTACGTAGAGAGAGATAGGTAAATAAACAATCTTATAGCAGGTCATTTATTTTTCTTATTTGATTAACGGATGAACGATAAGGGGAGTCATCTGATGATAAGTGGTCACTGTCCCCTGTGGACATTAGTAGCACCTGAGGCATCACTGATGCGTTGTCGGCAACGAAGAAGTATGTCTAAAGAGGCAAGAAATATATATTTTTTAGATCGTTGCATTCAACGAAATCTAATATTGTATACAGACATTCTACAATAATTCGCTCCAAACATCAGGAATGAGCAATTAAATCATTCGTCATATGAATTTATTAATGGAAGATCCACTAGGCCCGCTCACTATCCCGCTGTCACTGCCACCGGCGGTGCCGCCGTCCGCCGTGCCGTGCGTCGTGCCGTCCGTCGTGCCGTCCGTCGTGCCGTCCGTCGTGCCGTGCGTCGTGCCGTCCCCCGTGCCGTCCGCCGTGTCGTCCGCGCTGCTCCCGTCCAGCGCGCCGCGCCAGTTATACATAGCGCGCGACCTTGGCCTCGCTGCGAGTAACAATCGCTATCTATTTCGAGATCACGTCCAAATTGCTCGGCATTACTCCCATTACGCTACTATTCGATTAAGTAACGAACAGCTGATCGGGTGGCGTCAACGGTGACGTTAATAAATAATGAATTTAAAATCAAGCCGCGTGTAATGGTTCAATAGCCGCTTCGCTGTGCGGGGACGACGGCGGCGATGCAATGAATGAAAGCTGGGGTATTTTTATCACGAGCGGTTCCGCGTTTCGAACAATAGATAGGTAGTTAGTTGCGTGGATAGAGCTCGCTGTCGGCTGTACGCTTCAGGCATCAGGTACAATTGATATCGAAGGCACCTAATTAATTATCTTTATTGGCAAATTCGCCGTGTGAGTAAAACGATGCTATTAACCGATGACATTAAAATGTTTATTCGTGATAGTTATGGAAGAAGTGATAAATGCATTACTGAAATGAAAATTATCTGTTGCCGATGTGTGATGTAGGTGGGATCCGTCGGGTCGCAGCGGCCCGTCGTAAATCTTTATCGAGGAGCCGCCTGTTTTTACTGATAAATTGATCACCCGTCGGATTGGATACAGTAGTGGCTCGATTACGTTCAAATAAAATTGAAAATGACATTAAAGCGATCGATTGAGTGGCTTGAATGAATTGTACAGCTCGTATTAATATACTTACCTATTTAGTAAAATATATTATTATTAGTAGTGACGCAACATCATAGAATACGCTAATTCTGTAATGCGTTTTGAATTAATGATACCTACAACGTCGAATACGGGATGTATCTATTATCGCAACTTGTTTTATTTCTCAGAAGGATATCTATGTAGAGAAGAAATGGTCATCTTACCTAGTTACTCGTAATAGCGAGCTACCCAGCCTGTGAGTGGTCGGTATAGCGAGCTACCCAGCCTGTGAGTGGTCGGTGGCCAAACAAATGTGATACAAGTTAATAGATAATAATTTAATTTTAGTAGGTAATAATGACGTGCACGAGTTCAATATTTGCTACCTTTATAAATATTCATTTCAATAATTCTCAAAATATGTCGTTTTCATGGTTAAGTGCTGTCAAAATAGAATTCCAAGATGGCAGCTACAATAGACTATCGTCTTTTTTAATGATGTCAAAGAAATATACGTACCCATTTTTTTTTATTAAAAACACCCAAGTAGTAGTAGTGTCGGAGGCCAAGCCAAGACTCACTTTGGGTCACAACAGGCCAAAGGCGAGTCAAGACTTCATTGACCAGGGCCATTCGTTGATTCATACGTTTCATCGTAGCAGCCAGCTATACAGATCAATAATTATCTAGTGTGGGGAAAGGCTCAAGGCAGAAAGCGGTGTGTATCAACGCGGGATGCTCGTTTTAACTCGTGTACTAGCCCGAAATGAACTTGAAGGCGCTCGAAAAGTACGAGTGAACAGGAGGTGGAGTTTTTTATGCCATTTAATTTTCTTTTCCTCCATGTTAAAGCACCTTTCTAAAACGGTGGTAAATCGAAAAATGACGACTGAATGACTGGCTCTTAACGAAACATAGTCAGTCAAGTGGCCGCAAACTGGAGGTGGTCGGGAAACCGGCGTACTGAATGACCCTACTTGTTGAGAAGATATTTAGTTTTAAGCTATGTTACTATCATTCTTATTGTAAAGTTTTATGTTTATTTTGTAGTATGTGTACCTACGATGTTATAGCTATGCGCGGAGTAACACGCATACTAAGTCGTAAAGTTCCTTAACAGTGAATTGCACAAAATAGCGTGTTTATTTACCGATTGAGGAAAAGTAAGCGGTCGCCGGTATCATCATTCATAAGGAAAACCTATGAGGTGTTATGTGACGCACATGGGCTAAACGATACAAATAGGCGTGGCGAAGGCGCTCTACCTACTGTTGTGCTGTAGCCGGGTGTAATGTTACTATTGGCCACGCGTGTGTCTATCTATCGAGCGAAACTAAGGCAGCTGTGTTGGTTCTTCCGCGCAATCCAACCCAATTCCAAACTACATGATGCACTCGTAAGGGCAAGGGAAAAATGTGCGACAGTTGTATCACACGTTTGTAAACTCGAGCCAGCGAGGCCATTCTTACTGGGATATAATTGCTTATGCGATTATCGGAATGGGCTGTGTATTAGAACGTTATCTCCAATAAGATAAACAACGGAAGATAAATTTTCCACGTGACTGACGCAAGAAGCACGCGCGTGCGGCGCGGTGCGGCACGGCGCAAACAATTCTATACGAATCGAGTGACGCCGTGGACCTAAATAAACATTAAATACAAATACTTCACAAAAATAGAGAATTTAAATAACTGACACAGTTTCTAATATGACTCTCGGGCGCAGATTAATATTATCGAGCGCGCGTCGGCGGTTAGGTCGCGGCGTTCTGTCTCGGCGGGTTCCGTAGAGCGTTCGGACGAGTTGCTATTTTCAGTCAGCTGGAGTCCATTAGGGAGACTCTCGCGACGTGCAGTCATTGCAGATATTAGGTTGCGAAGGATGTATAGGTATTCAAGAGGAACTTTAGACTTTTATAAGTTAGTGCGTTCAACATCTTAGCCAATCGGTGAGATTATTTTGAGGTATTAACTTATTGGAAGTAAAAAAATGTAGAAGCGCAATGTCAGTGGTCACACGGAGCAGAGCTGTGCCCGGTGCGAGCCTCGTCCGTCCAGCGGCCGCCGCCCGCCGCCCGCCGACGACGGCTAGCGCGGCGGTCGCGCCGGGAGAGACTCGTGACTTGTCAGAAATGTTAATCATGTGATTTGCTTGGCACCAACGTTGGTTCCAACGGCGCGTCACGCTAACCGGTTATTTCTGAATTTTCTGATCGCAGATCGCGCTTGGCAACACTTTTAATTGTTTATTCTCATCGGTTCGCCTTTATCTGTTTTTTGCCAATTATGTCCAAAATTTAGAAAACAATTTCAATTCCCCTTATATGACAGACAAATCGTTGAATTGCCAGTCGCCAGGTGGTGGTCGATGACACCGGCGGCGGGCGGCGGGCGACGCTTCGGTGTCGACATCGTCCAATATTACGAGCATAGGAAAATAAGTTAAGCGCACCAAGTTCAGTCAAAAGATTGAACTTGGTTTGCTAAAGTTATCGTTCTAATTACCCCTTAGCCTAACGGTTATAATTATATACCTTTCACTTTATACCTTTTTCCTAGAAATACACCCCGTAGAAAAATAATTTTCATTCAACATCAGCATCAGTATAAATTAACGTCGAGCGTTAATAAAGCTGAGAATAATTCTCCGGAACTGGTTAATTTATGCGACATTGTGAGAACTGTTACTAGTTTTATTGCCAACCACACCGCAAAGGTTCCTTCGAATCGTTGTCTTTGGGCAGACAGCTAGTTAACTTTGTAGCGAATGTTTATGTTATTGGTGACTGGGGCGCCGCCTCAATACTCTGCTACGAAATTTGGCGCCTGGATTGCTGAATGATACTAATTGATTGTATCGACTCAATTCTTTATCCACTGAAGCAGCTCACCTGGACATCCAACAACTATACAGACCTGTCAGAGGGTTCTCACACACCAATCCCCAAACTGGACACGATGAAGTAGCCCGGTAAGATTCTTATCGCAATTTATTCCATTGCTAGTCCGCCACGTTGACCTACTATTGACATATCTAAATCGTGCACTATCCGCTTAATTACAATACGCGTGATTGACGTTGTTATAGTGCAGATAGCAACTGCCCATATCCATACCTAATTAATGCGAATCGTTTTTGTATTCCCGTTATTGCCGAAATTCCCAATTGATTGTTTTACCCTACGAAACATTTCGTTCTGAGTACGTACTATGACGGTATGACCCTAACGAGGTATAAATTACGACTAAACGACATTAAATGTACAGTTCAGCATTTCATTCGATGCAGTAAAATGACGAAAGCCAATGTTACGTTAAAAAATACTGTTACTTATAAATTATAGTCACCATTTGGTGAAGACTACATAATGTTAAGTAGAAGAGATCTGATCTGACGTTTTTCATCACAGTGAAAATAGAGGTGTACTAGAAAAATCGACACACCAAAGAAACTATTTTTAGAATAAAACGATTCTAAGTAGTAAGGCTCTGTTATCGTTACAATAATTAAAGTCAGCGCGGCGGCTGGCCGCGATGGCGGGTGGGGCTGGTATCAATCTCCTATCTCTACCAGGGCTCCTATCAATATTGATGTCGTCCCATACACGGGAGAGCAGGAGAGTGTCAATTCTCGGGTGGAACGAGTCTTGTTAGAAAAATAAATCATTTTGATTTAAATTATTTTTCTAGCGAATCAGTCTTTTATTGAAGCTTTTCAGTTGTTATCACTAGTTTTAAGTACCTACAGTCGAGTGACAACTTCCTCGGCGTCAAGCAGTCGGGCGGTCTTCGTTACATCATTACAATAACGAGCAGCGGCGCGGGGTCTGGCGGCGGGCGGCGGGTGGTTGCTTGCTGCTTCCCGTCTAATTGCAACTTATTCCAACTCAGTTGCCAATGATCACCATTTATTTATTATTTACATTGTTTACTTATGTACAATTCAATACAAAGACAATTTTGAATATATCGCAAACATGTCTTGAAAATGTTTAGTTACGAGTAAGTAAGAGTTTAAATGGCTTCTGTAAATACATTGACATTAATAAGTCAATGTGTAAATAGGTACTTTTGCGCAGGCAAAACTACGGGTAACAGGTAGTATTATATAATTATACTAGTTTCCTGACAAAACCAAACCGTACTGACAGCTCATACTAATCACATGAGATTGAGATCACGTGCCTGCACACACATGCCCCCGGCCCATGTAGCGCGCACACACAGACTATTTTTGTAGGGTAGGTAGATACTTACTTGAATTATAACTATTGTTCCGAGGCGCAACTCACAGCTCACAGATCACGGCTCACGCTGTCGTATTATTCCATACAAACGTATGGAGCATGTAATGTGTCCAAAGTGACTATTTTTAAAATTGACAACCATTTTTATGTTCTGGTTTCGCTAGTGTTCAGCGATCTGCAGAAACGTACTCAGAATATTCGCTTGGATGTCGCGGTCATTAGCGACTGGGTTACACAAAGTAGTTGCTTATAATATGTATATATCAATACCTAAATCTAGTTAGGTATTTACCTAAATAGCTGCTCGCTATTGCTAGTATGTAGATGAGTCTAACGTGTCTCGGGGTGGTTTCTCGGATACTTGTCATTTCCAATGTTGTTTCTCACACGAATCCTTGTGTGAAGGATTACTTATTTGTTTATTTTTGGATTGTGCTGAGGAATTTTGTTCGTTGCCAAGTGACTATACGGTAATAAACTCGAATAACTGTTTCTCGACGTTCTAGTACAGTATTGACAGACGGACAGAATAATTTTTAAAGCGTGAAGCGTTGCCTCCGTTATCGAAGTATTGAAGTGCACCTGTGAAGGAGCAAACGTCCGACGTAGAGTGAGGCGTGCTGGAGTGGCGGCCGGCGCGGCGGCGGCGGCGGCGGCGGCGGGCCGAGAGCCGTTTCACAGGCTCAGCGGCTCAGCGGGCGGACGTCCCCAAATTGTACTGCGCTCGTGCACGTGGCCAAGTACGGCGTAGTGCTGACGTTGTGCGGATCGCCTCCACTTCTTCTGGTCCGGACTCTTTGATAACCATCGCGAGTTTGGGCATTGGAACCTGTCCTACCTGATGGATCCGCCGCCGCCTATGGGAAAATCAAATTGATTACGAACGTTTCACGTGGTCGCTCTTGCGCTGGTTAGACAATACTTGCCATTAAATTTGTCGTCCCGAATAGTTGCTTCGATTAGGAAATATAATTAAATTCTACTGACAGCACCTTGGTACTCGAGCGGCTACGGTTGTGACTGCAATTATTATGTGCATTGCAATGAAAATGTGTCTTTTAAATACCTCAATAATGATGCCTTAATATAATAATGTCTTAAACCGTGAATCCAACTGTATTTTTTACTAGGGGGCTAAGCTATCATCTCTCATCTCATCTGTATAAATTTAACCTACCTTTGGTAAGTAAATGTTTGCTTGCTTGATACATGCAAATGCAAGTTGCAAATGCATGTTATATATGTATAGTATTGTAAATACAATACTTCTATTAGTTTTACTAAACCCTTACCTAATGTATGACATCACAAACTCCACACCTTAATTTATGTCTATTATAATTTATTCTCTGATTTAATTTATTCTGCTGTAGGCTACGCTATATACCTACTTATATTTTATCAATCGAACCACTCGCTTTTTCGCGGTAGGTATTACACATTTTACTGACAACTTTAGAAATCTCAGAGATTTCGCGGCATTCCGTTTTCGCGGCAAGCCATCATTATGAACTCCTTCATAGATATCGCGTTCGATTTCGATTCTCGTCTCGCCACAAAACTGAACGTACCAAAAATAAACCTTCACCACAGATTGGCGCCTACATACGAGTGATATATTGAGAATTTTACCCACTAGTAAGTATGTGAACCGTTAATATTTTCAAGCAATATCCGGCGTGAATTTGACATCATATTACGACGGCATCTCATCTAGAACAGTAGCATTGCAGCCGTGCTCGGCGCTCGGTGGTCTCCGGTCGCAGCGTAACCCCGCGGCGTGACGTCACCTCCGCCTCCTACAGATTAACGCATTCATTAAACTGATTAGCTTTACGTTAATGTTTGTGTTATCCGACATAATTGCTGACTTTTAACCCGAGAAAAACATAAAAAGATAAATATTTCTCGCGTTCTCTCACTGAACTTTCCGGCAGCCGCACGGCGTTTGTGTCTCATTACTTTATTTTAATATGAGTTCACAACTGGATTACTGTTGATACTTTGGATTTTATTCGATTTACTGTTGATAAATGACGGTAAACGATTAAAAATAGCGATATAACAACATTGTCTTGAAGCAGTTCATGATCAGTGAATCCGAACTGTTATAAATATTAAAATTAAGAAAAATAGTAATAATCATTTTAACATTTAATTGATAAACGTATTTGCAACGTCAGGAATAATTAGACCCACTAGATGGTGAAAGCCTCAAAAGGGGCAATCAGCAGCGTCTCCTTAATGATAATTACTCGTAAGTACATAAGTACATAGAACCTGGATAAATACAATAATGTACAACATATTGTAGCTACAACGCAATACAGTCGCGCGTACTCTACGTACAACTTAACTCCATTAGGGCTGTGATTAGACGGTTTAAGTTGTGAGCGGAGCGATACAGCGCCGCGGACGAACTGCACGACCGATGAAAAAGCTCATATTTCGTTCCTGCATTCGAATAATTACTAGGTAGCCGATGATAGTCACTTTGTCCCTTTTTTGAGTTGAGGGCGTGTCATTATTGTCTGTAATTTTGTATGGCAGCAACGTCGCGTCGCCCGCGAGTGCCCCCGACACAGTGCGCCGAGTGCACGACCGGAGCGAGCCGGCGGCGTTTCTTTCAGACTCGTTGGCCAGCCAATAGCTGGGGGTCACGACGGATTAGCTCGAGCTGGCTTCGCTTATGTGACCCACTTCACTCCAATTATGCAGTTTGATGAAAGTTAAAGAAAAATTGTTGAATAAAAAGTGGTAACAATTCGTATTCTGCGCTCGATATTCAACCGTAATTTATTCTGTTAAAAAAAACTTCACATTGTCACCATACACATTTCCTTTGTATTTTAGTTTGGTAGGTACTTGTAGGTACCTATTTCAAACGCATTTTACAAAAACACATATTATTCTAATAATAAACATACGAGTACATGTTCGCCAATAGTATCTAAACAAAGCGGACTGGGGCGTGATGAGGTGAAAAATAAGCCAGAAAACCGTCGTTCGGCCGATGACCGGTTTAAACTTCGCGCGCTGCGCTGCAAGAAACACAACTCCAATGCTGATGTATATTTTTCATATTCATAGTTATACTTATATGAGTTTGACTCCATAAGCAATAAGTTCAGTAATCAGTCCACTTGGGTTTTTTAATCGGAAGCGTAACGACAAACACAGCAAAGTTATAGCCTTTCCTACCAGCGCAATATGCTAGCGCATCTGTATCGCTACACACGCGCGTCGACGGCGCGTTTAAAAAACGTGGTGTGCATAGGCTTATAAGTTTGCATTAGGTCCAAGTCAGTGAAGCTTAGCGGCAACGGGAGCGGGAGCTATCCGAGCGCTAGTCTCTGACTCCGCCCGCTTACCGTTGACGTAGAGGCGCCGTCCACAAACACTAGGTCGCGACATTTGCTATCGAATACTGACGATAACGAACTACGAACCCGTAGCCCCGTTGGTGACTTTGCCTGCCAAGCGACTGTCGACGGTCTCGGTCGGTCTATTGTGTCGAGACATTTTTTTATGGTATTAAGGGAAACGAGCATGCAGCACCACCCTTCCGCTGCCGCCCATGACAACTGTGGCCGGCACAGAACAAGACTCAAATGGGGACTAGGATAGTTAGTCCGATTAAGTAAACTACAACTAATGTTCGAACACTGTCTGTGTTAGTTAGAACATTAGATGGTTACTTAGTTAGGCGCGTGCTGGAGCTAGGCTGGCGGATGGCGTGCTGACCTGCACATTCCGTCGCCCCCATGTTGACACGGGATAGACAGTTAGTTCCGTAAGCGAGTCCACTTACGGAACTGATGGTCCATCCCGTGTTTCAGATCGTCTTATATACCCCTAATTTCGAACACCAACATTCAAAACACCTTTTAAATTTCTCGTCTCCATTTATCTAGATTCTAGAGATTCTTTTTATTAATTTCGTCTATCCTGCTCGCACTTATCTTTACTGTAGGTACTCTCTTTTCTATTCCTTCTACAACTTTCCAGCAATTCCATCTTTGAATTTCTTTTATCCCGCTGGGACATTTTCTCTCTGTCATACACGTCCTAATGTGTCAACAGATGAATCATCTACGCGGCAATGCATATTATAGAGCTTATATTAAGAGTTACTTAATTATAGTTTAACCGTCGTAATTAATATATCATGTGTTTAATTTGTAGAACTAGGTTAACATATCTCCAAAGTGATGAAATTAGTTAAATTATGGAATGTGTAAAATGCCTAATGAACACGAGGAATGCGGGTTTTCTTTTTGAAAAGGTGATTTAAGTGTGGGCTGTGATGGACTACTAGTAGAATTTTATGCATATTTGTTTGTTTTGTTAAACGCGCTAAACTCTGTGGAACTGCCAGTCGGATTTGAAAAATCATTTTTATGTAAGTACTAGCGACCCGCCCGCTTCGGGAAACTTGGAATAAGTTTCCCGAAGCGGTTATTCGGAATTTGGTTTGCAAAGATTTAATTATATATTTTGGATAATTCGCACTATATCTTTATAAATTATAGCCTATGTGTTATTCTGATGTGTAAGCTATATTATATATTGTAAAGTTTTAGCAAAATCCATTCGGTAGTTTTTGCGTGAAAGAATAATAAACATTCATACATCCATACAAACTTTCGCATTTATAATATTTAATAGGATGATAGCCACATTCAGGTTAGGGAGGATATACGTAGGCTGTCCCGTAAAGTGGAATTTTTTCTCGTGATAACAGATGTACTTGTATATCTGATCCGATTTTAATGATTCTTTCTTTATTGAGAAGTAAACTACTCCAAATTTGAAGAATCAAAAAAACTTTGATAGTACTCCGCGAACATATCTTAAAAAGTTGCGTAGGCGAAGCCGCGGCCTTTAGTTAATTTTCATGTATGTATGCAGTGTGTAATAAACTAGCCCTTACAATTGACACGTCACTCGAAGATTTTGGTATTTGTTTTTAAATTCTCTTACAAAAGATAACCTCCAAATAAGGCATTCGTTTAATTACAGCACACGATCGCGCTCGCCGTAGATTCACTCATCTCTACTATCTGCAGTAGAGATAACTCTCTACTATCTATAGTAGACACTATAAACTCAAGATTTCATTCACTTTGTGTGGAATGTTTGTGTAGGTACAAACATTTCAATTAACTGTATCGTCACCGGGGGCTAATACTGTGCAAAAGTGTATCGTAATGTAATCGAATGTGTACAATAGGGGTGGAAATTAAACGAAGAATTCCAAAAATTCCACCAGGCATGTCAAGGTGCAGCGTGCAAAACCCGTTGTCATAGCAAATAAGCCGAATCGCGCATAAAATGTATTTTGTTAAATATATATTTATACCTACTGTTATTTATTCAGTATTGTTCGTAATCGCTTGTCGCATTGCATCAGTAGGTATTACCGTATCTGTGACAAATCTTCTGTTAACTAACTAAACGCTGTTATCTAATTCCACGGAGTTAGGTAGATACTCCTATTAATTTAGGGTTGAGACCAATCAACTGTAATTATTTTCAGTAACTATAAAAATACATACATTATCAACACACTCTTTACTTACATGACGACTATTTGACTTGGCTGACGTTGTTCTTCAACTTATTTTATGTTGTAACTCAATTTGTATGGTACATCAATATCCCACAGGATACCAAGTTACCTAAAATTTAAGGTGTGGAGTACCTACACCTTAAATTTTATATATCTTTAGGATATGCTCATCAAATGCAATAACTTTTCGTTGGTAGCACTTGGATGTCTCTAATAGTTTGGCTGATCTCTCAGTAAATCTCGACAACAGCGCTACTTACCGGTTCCAATTGTGAATCCAGACACAGACAGAGATCCACTTAAATATACACAAAAAATATCATCAAAATCTGTCTAATCGTTTAGGAGAAATTCAGAAACAGACACTCGAACAGAACAATTACATATTTAAAGAAGATGTTAAATGAAAGCATAATTTAATATATAAATAAGTTTAACAGCAAATTTAAAAGAAAATATTGAGTATGGTCGTGAAGGTTACGTCAGCGCGCGGCACAAACTGCAGCAGTAATGCAGCATTACTCAGCCATGTGTTCGACTGAACGTAGCAGTAATAGCAGTATTATTTGATGTTCAACAAAGTTTAACATTATCTACTTCATACCAATTTCTGAAATGTTGTAGTAGATGTTGTAGTAAAGACGGCAATCCTAATAAATCCTAATTTTAAAATATTAGATACATGTATGAAAATTGTAATAAGTATTACTAAATATTTGATCCGTTACAAATAGCAAAGCTTATCGGCGCGGCGGACCAATTAATTGCCGCGCTCAGCCGTAGGTTCACATACATTCGTGCAAGCTGAACCAGTGGGCGCGGGCGGTGTGGACGTGTGGAGCGCCGCGCTAGAGGGAAATAATGCGTTTAAATGTCGCCTGTTTATTTTTGCAATTTAACCTGGCGTTTGTGGAGCAAAAAGTGTTTATAACATTTTTCGCTTTATAATTTCGCTTTTTAATTTTTTCTACTGTACTCTTGTCACTGCTGACCTAATTTTATCTATCTTCGTAAGATTGTCAGTTAGCAGTGTTGTGCGATTAATATTACCTAAAATTGCTTTAATTTAGGCAGGGGTTTGTCCGACAGTTCCGTTAGCCACAAAAGCGAATCGATCTCGAGCCGTTTTCCTCGAGCAGTTGCCCTACTTTTGGAAGTTAATCGTGTTTCAAAACATGTCCGACTAACTCCATGCCTACATAAAGACAATAGATGAATTGTTTAACAATTTTGTTTAATAGTACCTATATATATTACGCATATATCATTTTTTATTAATGTATACCAAATAGTAAATTAGTCGACTACGACGAATCCAAAAGTATGGTCATTTATGGTAGTTCGATAATTGAGATACTGGTATCATAAGTACTATCTTGATCGACATCGATTGTATTTTCTCTCTCTTTACCCAAGTCCTCGAAAGCTGACTGTAGTATGTAGGCAAAGATTTGTATAAGAAACCAAGCACAAATTGCACGGCCTTGGCCATTTCACCGAGCTATTGCTGACACACGTGAGACAAATTCTTACAATAATTATGACACGGGAATCTTTATGCGACGCGAAACCGCGAAACAGCCTAGCCTTATATTTTGCCCAAGACTTTGACTTTGGGTTTGTAGAGTTAAGGCTCGTTGAATTATGCTTTGCAGAATCTGGGGCTGGGCTCTTTATGTCATGTGATAAACTTTTAACAGTTAATTAATAACGTATATTAATATTCGCTTACTTGTCACGTAATATTTTATTGGAACGAAGTTCCTTACGGCAGGCTTGGAGGGGATAGGATTTGCTGCGGCGACCGAACTGAAAAATATGTGATAGTAAAACCGTAAGAAAAAATGCGTGGAATCAAAGACGTGCGCATGCGCGACAGTCGCATACACAAGCGAGTAGTGTATAATACCTTTTTTTTTGGGATTTAAGAAGTTATCTCAAATAGTCGGTAGGCAGGTGGCGGTATGTGATGAAAGGGCGGCCGCCAAAGTTTTGTATACATATCTTGTATAATTTTTAAGAAGGACAATGTCATCAAAAACATCAATCAAAGAATTTAAATTTAAACCAAAAAATTGTATTTAAATCAAAGAATTTAAATTGTACTTCGTCAGTCAAAACACGTCGATCCTTTAAGAGATTTTCAAGTTCTGTAAGCAAGTTGCATTCCTGCCTACAAAAACCTTGTTCACCGTGATAACTGTAAAAAGTGGTGACTGTAAGCTCCTACAATATCTCAGCTTTGACTTTCCAACTTTCAACCGGTATTTCTTTGGCATAGAATTTCTACGTAGTAATTATGCACCGTAGGTTGTGTTTACACTACGCCGCCTCTGTTACGAACCCCAACGACCATTGTTTACAGTGTTGACGTGCTGAGCGTTCAAATACCTAAATAGAATGTTGTTGAGTCTGAAACATGAAAGTGTTAAAGGATAAAATCACTTTATCACTTTAAAATCACCTTTCAATTCACACCTTATGGCACAGAAACGTTATAGCTATCAAACATTCCGTTTAAAATAGCCAGTGTTTTACCTTTTTGAAATATCTTATTGAAATATTTTATAAGGCACGTTTTAGAAGTTATTTGCAATATTTGCAAGCTCATTTAGTTCTGCCAGCCGTCGTTGAATTTAGTAGAAGAAAATCAAACGCAAAAAAGCCAAAAAAAGAACTTAATTTATCAGATTTATCGAATAGCTATTTTCAACTAAATAATAATACATATATTGGAATTGTAGACGTACTATCTGAGAGTGTGTGAAAAAAGAAACAAATAAATTTAAATTTAAATAAATAATTATTTTCTCATTTGTGGACTCAGCCAATAAAAGTAGCAAATTAAGAAAACCGAACAAATAAAACAAAGGTCAAACAAAGTCTCGAAAACGGCGACAATTTTACTAAAGTGATTTTTTTAAATCTGGTAGGTCCATCTCTAAGCTTCCAATTTATAGGCTACCCTGAACCTATATTATAATCAGTACCTATATTATAATAATTAAAAAAGTGAATTTATGTGTATTAAAGTCCCAGTTTGTCTCGTCAACCATTGTGCGTACGGCTAAGGAATGGTATTACATTAATTCTGTAGATTGTAGACTGCCTGCATCGCCTGCATCGGCGTTCCGTCCCGTCTGATGTGACACTCATCTCATTTTTTTTTACATTCAATACTAAAAGGCATAATAATTTCATAAATACGAATATTCATACTTACGAATATTAGCATTATAAAAAGTACCCAATTTTATTATATTTATAGTTAATTATTTAGGAAATAGTGGCTTCCACATAAAAAGTAGATAACTTGCTGTTTCGGGTTTTTATTTAAGACTATTTAAGACAAACAACCTTACAGTACATTATCTTGGTGTAAGTCCACCGGTCCAACGTCCAACCCTCCCCTCCTTTCAGAGGGCAGGCAGAGGGCCGACTTATCGTTATTATATGGATTTTTTTGTATATACTAAAGTCCTAGTTATTATAGTATATTATATTATAGTATTAGAATACTACTTAAATATTTTTTATTCTATTTATAATATATTTACTTCATACCATAGGTTCATAGAAGATCGAATTCTATTAACTGCACGACAAGTATCGCAGTAAAAAGGCGGCGGAAAGTATAAAGACCCAATTAGATAGGGAATCCTAAAAAGCGCTAGGTGTAGCAGAGTCGCTATTGGCAACCTATATCTAAAAATAAGTTTCAATTTATTTACTGGAAACAGACGTAAAAGTGATACAGTCTCGTTTTTGAATTAAACTCAATCAAGACTGGCTGCTGGCGTCGTGTCGGAGGAAATTGAAAAAGAATTTATTATTTACCGCGGATGGCTGATTAGTTTCTGAATGTTTGAACGCTGTCGTTCGTGGAAACTGATAACATCTAAAATGTGACCTTCACAGCACTGGATCTGTGGAACACGACCGTGGTTTGGCGAAGCGGTGCTGAGAGATAGCTCTCGGCAATACAACAAGATAAACTTAAGAAAATGTTTATGGAGACATTGGGATTTCTTAAGATTCTGAAGAATGAGAAACCGCAAAACTAAATTAATGCTATAAGATAGATAATAGAGAAAGAGTCTTTGCATCATCAGGTCTGGTAAAATTAATAACAATATATGAGCATGCTGACACTCCTCAATTTTGTAAGTCGAGTGACTGAAGACATGGCAGTTGTTACCTACTTTAAATATGCAGTGTTCCCGTATGGTTTGGAAAGCAAATATGTATCCACTTTGTTATGCAGGGCATTTGCGAAGCGCATCGACATGCCAGCGACTTGTTTGGTGATTGCTAGAGGTCCTTTACCTCTTGGACGTACCTTAGGTACACATCATCATCACAACCCATAACTGTCCCACTGCTGGGCACGGGTCTCCTCTCACAGTGTGAGGGGTATAGGCCATAGTCCACCACGCTGGCCAAGTGCGGATTGGTGGACTTCACACACATTTGAGAATATTATGAAGAACTCTCAGGTGTGCAGGTTTCCTCACGATGTTTTCCTTCACCGAAGCAAGTGATAATTAAATATTAATACGCACATAATTTTTGAAAATGAGTGGTGCCTGCGGGGTTTGAACCCGGACCCTCCGGTTCGGCAGTCCAACGTTCAACCACACGGCTATCACTGCTTAGGTATACACTACATGTTTATATGTTGTATCGTCGTCCATCATGTTCGATGAGTTTTCCGATCGACCACTCACTGATAACCGAACTCTCTTCCCAACCGGACTGGTGCGAGTCGTTGCGCCGCGGCACCTAGGTCAGTGGGCTGGTTTACCCAGAAGGTAAATGATTTATCTACGTAGTTTCGACAGCCATCTAACGATTCTAACGGATACGAACTGTTCCATGATCAAAATAAAACAAAAATTTAATCGTTAGAATCCCAAGGAGACCTTCAAACAACTTAGCTTTCGAAACCATTTCATCATATTGGTTTGTTTGATGGTAATACTACTCGTAGTCAAATTAGTCGTAAGGCTAAATGCACCGAAGGGATTAAGCAAAGATTTCACTAAAATAATATTGAAAGAGTTGTGTGGGAAGTGCGGGGCGGCAGCTGGGTCGGGGAGGGGGGGGGGGGGGGGGGGTGTTGTTGTCGACCCGCCACCGACTCCGCTCTATTTGCGCAAGTCTACTAACAAGCTTACATGTCACTCACTCGTTTTTCCTGGTGTTCGTTTTGTTTGCAAACTTTCATTGGCCACTAATGTAACGTTTATCTATCACTACTTGAGAACGCTCTACCGATTGTCTATATGTATATAAACAATGAATCCCTACGGCATCACGCGTGTACGGTTGGACTGATTTCGTTGTGTTTGTTATTGTCAGGAGAAGAAGCTTACGAAAGGAAAATTGCGCGGAAAAGTAGAAAATTCAAGAATGTAACTTTAGCGCTTTTGACATTTTTTTAATGTAACCTTAATTAAGGCGTTTCACATTGACAGAATGCGTGCTGCAAATAAGGTCAAAGAGGATGTAAAAAAATTCAATGTCTTATGCACATAGTTATGAATATTATAGTTAAGACAGGACGACGTCTACGCGTCTGTCGGGACCGTTAGTACTATATAACTTTAATTGGTAAATTTTATAAAACTTTAAAAAAGGGGTTTTGTAGAGTAATTAATACCCGACGAAAAAAGCGTGGTGTTATAAGTTTAGTGTGTATTTGTAAGACTGACTGTGGAATCGCTCTCTAATATAATCGGACTGAATAAGCGGCATTACCTGCCAACCTATGATCGCTTTAACTACTTTATTCATTTATGTATATACCACAAACGCGTAAACTGCACTCGCTTTTCTCCGGGAAACCAATTACGATCGCAACGTTTACAACCAATACATGCACGCAGCCAAAACTATCGTTATTAATTTCTATCGCACATTGTAAAGTTCAATGTTTTAGCTTTGTATGGGTGGGTGTTGTTACACTGTCCTGGGGTGACTGCGGGAAAGATAATAGGATAGGTTACAATTTCAGCAGTAGTTATATGTATGTATGTCCTGTACGTGGTGCGTGTATCCACCAATACCACAGTACCATTGTAGCGTCTAAACTACTGAATCAATTTTGATGAACGAGGTGTAAATCAATTATTTATTATAGGGGTGGTGGTTGGCTGGGTGATATAGACAATATTTTATAAGAACAAAATTAATACGACGAATTTGGCTATTATTTATCATGGCGAGTAGGATTTCAAATGAAAAGGAGAAAGTTCCGAAATCATAAAATACGGGCGGCGCGGCGGCGGGCGGACTGCGGCGCTGCACACACTGCGCGGAGAGCGCGGACGAGGAACCGTACAAAGGGCAAGGTCATTTCACTATGATAGCGCAGGCTGTACGCAACTGTACGCCACGGCATCGGAGCCAGACGATGTCGTAACACAATTATTATATCGTATCGTATGAGGATAAGGACGCTCCTACGAAGAATGATCTCTGTACGAGTAACAATAAATAAGAATTGCACACACGTAGACATGTTCAAAGTATTTTGAATATTACTTATGTACCTATTAAATGATATTTTGAGCTTGCTTTGTTCCTCGATGAGAGAAGCAAATTCAAATTCATTTATTCATGTAGGTATCAATGATACACTATGCACATAAAGTTACAAGAACCTATAGGTTGCGGCTTATGTGGGATTTAAGTATGTAATATCCTACTCGTATAAAAAAATCGACTCAGTAGCCCCTGACCAAAACACCTTGACCGGCTCGAATTGAATCGCAAAAGCATTTCCCCCACCTCCAGAACTTAAACATAAAGCGGTAATTCGCCGCTTTTCAAGGTACAATGTAAACATTATTGATTTGTCAATCACCCAAAGTACTGCGAGATTTGATCAACCATCATGTGCATGGTGCTCACTTAGCATTTGCGGACGCGGTCGTTGTCAACCCAAGCGCGCAAACATGGCGCAGAAGGCAGCTCGCACCACATCCACCGGCCAGCGAAGCGTACCATTTTCATTTCCTGAATGTTCAGTGTAGCTGCAGTGTGGAGATGAACGACTCGATAGTCGGAGCGGTAAAAGGATGTGGCACTGATACGTTTTCCAGCAGATTACTGTTTCTAATTAGATTTTTCATTCACATTCTTATCGAAATAATCTCAATCATACACTAAAAGTTGGTAATTGATAATCGAATGTGATGCGACTGCAAAATGTACTCAGGTAGCAGTGATCGAGACAAAAGTAAGTTATTGATTTTTTTATTTATTGAATTAACGCGCAGTGTGTTGGAGACAGGTATGTGTGGTGTCTGTCGGTTGCGTCCGCCGTTGGTTTGATGTTCCTCGCGTCCGGCGCCAGCGTTAGTGGTGAACCGTGAGCCGGCGCGGGGGCCATTAGCGTCCAGAGGCGCCGCGCCGGTGCGTGCCGAGGAAATCGAAATGGCATGAGATAGGGCGGGAAGGAGCCATAAAAAATGTAGGTCGAGTTAGAAATAGAATAGCCTCGACACTTTCAAGGTATAAAATGTGCGATATGTGGTGTGCGGCTCGAGCGTGCCGTGGGCCGGTGCATTCGATCAAACATTTATACCGATTACTATTGCGGCGCGGTGGAGCAATTGATTGTTTTTGTAAATATTTGATAGACATGCGAACCATGGAGACGGAGCGGCCCGGGGACGGCGACCAGACGGGCCGACGCGTGTTGAAAGTCAACACATTGCACCCTCCGTTTTCTTGAAACTTACCTAGTCGTATTGACGTTTACATAAAACTCGCTTAAGATACGCTTCGCCCTAAAGGTACTGCACCGATACGACAGCAACCAATTTAAGTGAAACAAAATAAGGAAAAATATAAAAATAAACCAAGTAACAATATACATAAAACTATTTCGTTCCTTCTGAAATCTGCATAATTATATGTTCCTTGGGGAGTGTAGAGGAGCACTAAAGGATATAGAACGATCGCTGTTTTTCGGTTGATGCATCAGTTGGTGTGATCTGAGTTGTACTGAGTTGATGTGATTTGTACCAACGATCCACAGTCGAATGATAAATAATAATCGGTAGCGTTCGGTTAGTAGTGACGTAGTGTTGATTGGTGTCGAGTGTCGAGTGTCAAGTTGATGCTGTCGATCGGAAAACGAGCACTCTGTACACTACCTACACTTACACTGAGTGGAACAACGCACGGTTCGTCACTTCCGAGACGGGTTTATTTAACTGCTAATGTATTGACACCATCGACCCGATTGCTCCCGTGGTTTCCCCTGTGTAGAGGGGGAGTACAGTCCCCGAAAACCAACCCTCGCGTCGCGTCAAAGCGTCGCAATGACGACGGATCTACTTACACCTCGATCTCTGTAAGACATTGCACAATAAAAACATACTCTTTATTGTACACGAAAAGTAAATAAGATAACAAAGTAGAAAGATAGTTTTAGAAATACAAACGACAACCTTTTTGCAACGTCAGCCAACAATTCAACATCAACAACAACAACAGGCAACCTATATTCTACGTTATTATTGCTCACGCTGATACGGTGCACTGAACCGACTGATTCAATAATCAAAGTGGGAAAGCACATAAAAATAGTTACTGTTTGTAGCCTTAATAAAGTTCTGCCAGAAGTTTTGTAAATCGAGAAAGGGCATTTATTCGTTTAATCTCAAATCTATTTCAGAGTAGAGTAGAGTTTGTTTGATGAAGTGCTAGTTCGAATTGAAGGAGGTTATAGGCTATATATACATCACGCTACGACCAATTAGAACGGAGCATCAATGAAAAATGATGCAAAAATGGAAAAATATATTTTTTTAATACATTTTTGTAAAGAAAAAGTTTCCTAAAGTGAAGCGAGGTCGGTCCACTTTGTAGGTATACCATAACGAGCCCATGCTCGAGAGCTAGACTAACACAAATAGCAGACTAACTATGGGGGCATATCGATATCACTAAAAGTTTATGAGATCTTTTAGATCCCCACTTTTCTGGTAGATTATAAAGAGTTCACTGTGTGTGTGTGTGAGAAAAAGATGTTAACTGTGGGGTATGAAGTCTGAAAATTTTGTTCTTCTTTTGATTCAGCGAGGATCTTTAAACATGTTATAGTATTGAACCATGTTTACTTAATGTCAACCACGACCGGGTGTCAGCAGCGGTGTCGGGTGTATCGTGTACGACAATAGAGCGACACGAGCGAACGCGACACTGCAGACCATCACCGCCGGGCAGTGGGTGGCCCGAACACACTCGTAGATACTTCAGCATCGCGCTTCGAGAATGTATGAATATAATCACGACTGATTCCGAAGCGATACCAGAAGGTAATAATTCAATTGTGGTTTTAAACTATTGTATACCATAAGGATAAGGATATACATAATTATATGGAATAAGGCCAGCTTCAATAGATGGAGTTTTATTCATACCACAGAGTAACAGCGGGCGTGGTCGGTAGTTGGATGAGTGACCGCTAGTATCAAAATTTCTTACGCGCTTCGGAGGGCACGTACAGCCGTCGGTCCAAGTTGTTACCATTAGGTAGCAGCCGTTAAGCCATGTCGGTTGCCTTCGGGCGGCATAAAAAATCTGACACTTGAGTTGTCCACTAACCCGCAGCTAACTGGAGCAGCGTGGTGGAGTATGCCCTAAGCCTTCTCAGGTATGAGGATAGACCATGCTCAGGATTGGGCAATTAAAGGGATGAAGCCAAGAGAACACAGATGTGTCGCTACCCTCAAGGGCTAAGATGGTGGCGTCTAAAATAGTGTAACCGGAACCTAAAATTAATTAATTAATTCCTTAACCGATTCCTTTTTACACCTTTCTAACCGGAACTTAATTACCGGTAAAACAATTATTAAGTACACGGTGAAAATTATAAATTTAAGTTCAACAATAAATTGTAAATGGAATACATACTCAACTAAAATTATTTGGTATTTAATTTTACTTTGCTATCAGACAACCATAGCACTTGAAGTTTTGAACAAAAGGTTATTATATTATATTACTATAGGCTATTATGACGCCGCCTCTACTTCAAAGTCAAATGAATGAAACTTCTGTAAGCTGCTGTCTCAAGCAGTGGTTTACGATAGGTTGTGTCGTTTGTGTGTGTCGTGCGGCTTTGCTATGTCGTCACCAGTCGCCAGTCGCAACTGTTAGGCTTCGGTCAAACAGCCGACGGGGCGGGACGGCGTCGCGACGCTGGCGTGACATGAAGAGTTGTAACGTATTAGCAAGTATGAAATATGTCACAAGGAGCCGTCGCGCTCGGCGGGTCGCGTCACGTCGCGCGCAGTACAACGGGGACGCTAGCGTCGCGTCGCCGTCCCGCCCCGTCGGCTGTTTGACCGTACCCTTAGGATTTGTGCTTATAGCTACGTCAAACACAGTTACACAATACAGGCGCTTTAGAATACCGTCCCGTAAGCTTAACAATGCTGTACACACTACAGAACATGGCGTGTTACAAAGTTTCAATCTACTTATGACTAGTCCGACAAGTTGCAACTTTGTGCATTACGTTTACGTTACGGACATACCTCCATAGCTCGTACGGACATAGCTTCGGCCTGCTTGACGCTAGAGCGCTGGAGGCTCAAGCGAACAAATATATTATTCCGGATGAGATGAAGTGACATGACGAATTGTTTTCGAACGAAAGTAAAATTGACGGTCCGAAATGGTAATCATTAATTATACGAATTACTCAGTTAAGTGGTTATGTTTCAAGTTCAGTCTGTTGGTAGTTAACAATTCACAGGCACCGAGAGAAATTTGTCGATGGCGTCGGTTATGCAACTCGCGCCTCGGAACTACTCGGGACTCCAGACCCCGAACAAGAATCCCGGCGCGTTTCCTCATTACTGTAATTAAATAACTTTTGCAAATTAACTACCACCTGGAACGGATTTTGGCGCTGAAGTGCGCTTATCCGCCGTATGAAAAGGCGCGCTTCTGGACTTTGTAATTATCGAAGTAAGAGGTTTTTATAAATTAGTTTTTTGTTAACGTCTTCGTTTACTATTCTGTTGAGTATTGTATAGTATTAGGGGTTCCGCCGTTAAAGGACACGTATCATCGTAGGTGACGGTCACGTGACTAAAACTTTTGGAACAAAGTTCCGTAACGCGTCTTACGGGCAGTGCGATTTAGTAGAAATCGTCTAGTAACGAAATACCATTAATGCTGTGTATGTGTGTGCTTTTAATAGAGATGTACGCCATCTATAGTATTATTTTATAACTAGATAGCACAGTACAGCGCTTCTTTACACTGTATTATATAAGTTCAGATGAGCGTGCCCAGTTGGTGTTTTTACAAAAAAACACTATACATATTACGTTTATATACCTACCGACTACTACTTCTAGTTTATCATATAACCTCAACACACGGTTGTACAGTTTTTAGGTAGATTAATTTATGGTGTTGAACGAAAATCGTAAGGAACTTCATTCCGGGAGGGGATCCCCCGACCGCACAATTAATTTGTATATTTTTGTTGGATTTTGTTGTAGGTTGACAAAATATTAATTTAGGTTTCATAACAAATGAAAGTAGGTAGGTACCATCTCGTACAATTGTTATCCGTAAAAATACAGAGCTGTACGTTCCTTTATAGATAGGGTAACTCATTGATTTCTCGTTTTATTTCTGTTTGTGTCTAAATTCTTCCGCTGCTGCCCATGACAGGTGTGAGCGACACATAACAAGACTCAAGTCTGGACTAGGATGGTTAGTCCAGTTAGCAGAGGGGGTTTGGGTGTTCGTTAGAAGCTATGAGGACTGCGGCAGGGATTGTTATTGATAGTTATATGTATAATATTAGTAAGATTGTCTTCCTAACTCGGTCACAGAAGTGTACCCTTGAGGCCTAAGACGGTCGCCTCCAAAACAGTGTAAGTAAACGGATCCACAGCTTTCTAACCGGAACACAATTGCTGTTATGACAATTATTACTCGGTAGAGATGGTACCTACTAAGCTACTAAGTACCGTGGCGGGCGGTGGTACTACCCCGGGTGACAACATAACAACCACCTATTACATCATTATGAACTTGCCTGTCTATTATGTTGTATTAGCGCGTGCACTACCGTGCCCACAGATTATAGAGTTAGATTTTAGCCGTTTATCATTACGAAAACGAATTATATTTTTATTTCCAATAGTTGTGTTTAGCGTTTCGTGTAGGTAAAATAAACTAAAAAAATGTGATACAAAACCGCAAAAAATAAAGAAGGTGACCTCAAAAATACACACGATCATTTTAATTTAAACATCATTATTAACATAATTCCTAAATTGTGAGAAAATAGGTACGTTCAGTAAACAAGTTATATTTTAACGTGTTTTCGGTGTGGGTAAGGAAGCTTGGCTTCCTGATGTTACCTAAACACTACACCTGGCTCCCTGAGTGACTATCACGACGCCGCCGCAGTCCTCGGCGGTGACACCGGCGAATACAGACGGCAGACGGTGACATGATGTGTGACGCGTCCGCGGGGTGCCCCACGCACGGTGCCCACAGGTAATAGAGTATTCATGTAAAGTAAATATTATTTTCTTATTGACGCTAAACGCATGATTCAGTCATTATATTACAATGGCTGTGCGACCTCATTATCTACTTCCGAGTAAAGGTTCACGTAATTTTTCAAGATGTGTAAGATAAATGGCAAACGTAGGTAACTATGTAATATTTATGAAAGCAACGCTATCCTTACTTTGGTTTGAAAACTCCAAATCCGATTAATAAGTATAGTTTCCTATATACTTCCCGGCCACTATCTTTAAGAAAGTTTATCATGAAGTACTCCTGTATGCAAGGATTATTAAAAACGTTTATACTTTTTAAATATTCATCCTTTCGAATTACGGAAAAACGTCAGCACTCTGTAGATATTTATTTTATTACAAAGACCCAACAAACGAGTAAAACAGGTGGTTTTTAAAATATCCGTCTTTTTATCGATTTTGTCGATATTTTTTTGTTAAAATAATATAAATAAACACTATCAAACAAAAAATTAATTGTTACTACGCTACTATAATTATTATATTTAAGAAATAATGAGATTCGCAAGATTCGTCAGTAATTTTGTCTATGAAAAAGTATACTTACCGAAAGAGTCATATTTTTCAGTTTATGTTTAAACAGGGATAAAACGATATTCTGTGTTTGGTCTATTTTTCATTCATCTCTCTGAGCGTAAGAGACCACGTTGATATATCACTGAGCAGAATAAGAATAATTTTGTAAGTTCTATGTAAGTGTTAGACTAAGGATTACGGAAGGAGTTTTGTTTGTCTTTTGAATTTGTTTACTGATATGAAGCCAGGACCGACGACTAGGTAAATAATATATATAATTTAAAATGAACGATAAGCATTAATCCACATAATAGTAGAGTCTCGCGTGAGCCGCGTGAACCGCGCGGTCAAGCCGCAACTCATTATCTTTTGCCACTCCTTACCCATATTCTCTTATCTCTTGTAATAGTTAGCTGTTTTAATTTAGGAGGATATTATATTTAAGTGAGCCTATCAACGGCGTTAAGATACGTCAGATTTTGATAAGTGATTGTTTTAGATAAGATAAGCGCACAGTCCATATTGCGCACATTCTGTCGCCGAGCGGGCGGCGGGCGCTTCCGCGCGACGCCGTGCAGTGGAAGACCGTTGTCGCTTGTCTCATACCGAGACACATCTCATACCGAGTTGGATATCAGCTCATTTCACCCTTAAATTTAAACTTTCCGGTGGCGAACAATGTTTTGTTGCATAATTGCTTCATGCAACAAATCGTAACAACAAACGTAGTAGGTACCTACGTGACGCATGTAATGCATTCACATTTCCTACTGGCAGTGGCGGCGGCGCGGTGGTGGGTGTGTCGCTCGAAGCTTACACCTTACTACTAGCAACATTGCTATATTTTACTTACTTTCATGCTGTCCTATTATGTATGTAAGCTCTATTGTAAAGTGGTAATGGAGCACAGCGTATAGGAGGAGGCCTAGAGTGCCCTAGAGCATACACCACCATGCTGCTCCAGTGCGGATTGGTAGAGTAGTTAGTGGCCAACCCAAGTTTCAGATTTTTTTATGCCGTGCCGCCCGAAGGCATCCGACAAGGCTTAACGACTGCCACCAAATGGTTACAACCGGGACCGACGGCTTTACGTGCCCTCCGAAACAACAAGAAATTTTGCTACTAGAGGTCATTCGCATTAATACAACAATATAATGTAGTGCATTGTACCGATTGTAATACTGCTGCAGCTGTTGCCAACTATTGCATCCAAATCGCTTAAGTCTTTTTCGATATTATTTAAAAAGGCTTAACCGACAAAATTGAATAAAGACCGGAAAGGCGATGTCCACTTTTTGTATGAAGGCTGGATGTTTACTTGTCCGATCCTCAGCGTTTGAATTTGAACGCCACAACGCGACAACGGGTCGTTTCGGGATCCAGTGGCACCGACAACACAGCCCACATGGTTTAAATCGAGCTGAAGTCGCGTGTCGAACTCAGCCGTCCGTAGCTGTATTAACTTACTAGTTATTTTGAAATGGTTTCATTATAGAAATAAAGCCCCTTTATTTCTATAATATAATAGTTAAAAAAGGTACGTAAGTGAGCAATTGTAATGTTGACAATAGCTTCCACGGTCGCGTCCAGTCAAGGGCTACATTCATTTGGCAAGTTCCCATGTCTGGCTCCGGCGAGGGTCGCGAGAGGCGAGAGGTAGCAGCCGTGGCCCCCGCCAGACGCAATTCAATCTTTACTATCTATAAACGCTAAACGCTAACGCACTCATACCCCCGCACTAGGATTCCCTGTATCGCGGGTAGCATGGACAACACGAATTACACAATGACATCATCACTAACACCCATGACCCGAGAACAAACATTAATCTGTCCCATAATCATCTGCCCCGGCCGGGAATCGAACCCGGTACCACTCGCTTTGCACGCAAGGCGAACGAACGAACTAGGCTAAGGGGTCGTCAATCTATATCATCTATGTATGTACTATAGTTTAAAATTTCGTTAATTTGACAACGGAACTAATACTGGGTAAAAATGAAGTTATTTGTCCATTTTCTAAATAGAATTTACATTATTTTGGCTGCGTACCAGCACTAGCACCCGTGACATTAGTACCTACCAGTTGTATGTGGATATATTTTATGAATATGCGAGCATAACTAAGTATACCTAGCTCTCATCGTTTTTATACCTACTTCCCTACGATAATGGTGAAGTAAAATATGTTTTTTTTTTCAAAAAAAGTACCAAAGTCTATCATTGATTTGCCCATACACATATTTAAGAAACATGTAAAAACACGACTCATAGAGAAAGGTTATTATACAGTGGAAGAATATATTAATGACAAGGATGCTTGGAAATAGATATCCGGGACCGGTTCTGCTCATGTTAGTATAATTATGTATTTATATGTAGGTATAAATTTTGTAATATAGTTGTAAGAATTATATTTTTTTTAAAAGATGTGCCGAGGAGTTGCTTTCGCCGTTTCTTTTTCTCCTCAAAGATTTAAAAAGTTCAATTTTTAAAGGCACCTTAGCGAAACGGTGGTAAATGCGTTCGGTAACGGTGGTTATTGACGTTCATAAGTGTATGCATCATACCTACATGAAATAAATTATTTGAGTTTGAGTTTGAGTTTGAATGAGCCTCAATACTATTTTTGTTATACATAGTTTCGAAGCATGTTAGCATGCATCGTCAAACTAATTTATATCTGTTTAGGGCATACTGTGAAAATGAAAGCTTTTTGCACGTGCGGGGCGGGGCAGGTCTATAGCAATTATTGATGTGCCATTATAACATATTTTATAACAAATTAACTTACCAAAAAATTGGGATAAATATATGAAACATATTTCAATTGGTAATGTTTTATATTAACATGAAAGAAGAGATGAAACATATGTATTTCAATATGAAGTAATTAAGCACATTTCGATATGTTTCGTGTCAATAGCGATACAATGAAATCGCGTGGCTCAATGGATGTCATATTTACCCTGTCCTGTGAGCAATACCTTTTACGGCAAAATGACGGCTTACGTAAGCAAAGCAAAACATCATTTCACAGGGCCGGCGCCGGCGTTGCATTGGTGACTGCCCTGGTGTTGCCCGTGTCCATAGGCGACGATAACCACTTACCATCAAATCAAGTGACTCGTCTGCTTTTATGACACCCCTTTAAGCTATAAAAAAATCAATGACTGCTCGTTTTCTTCAACTTTTCACTTCTACCACGTGTGAATTGCACACATTTTGTGTTTTTTACATGAAAAACGTTAATGCTTCACAAATCCTACATTCTCATTCCATGATCAGATATTCCTGGAGATTTAAGAAAGGAAGTTAAATTTTGTCACAAAATATCTGAAAAGCTATTTATGTACTATTGCTAATCCGCAGCCGAAGTTCGCGAAAGTTTCGGTTTATTGCTTCACTTTAGACAGAGCGCTTGTATGAAGACTGTCTTTCTACTCTAAGTTCGTTTGGTTTGGTGATTCCTTTGGTTCACTGATGTGACTTCCAATCAGGAGGCCCGTCTACTCCTACTTTATTATTACCTACCTTTTTAATTATTACCTACAAATCATAAACTTGGAGTCAAATAACCTTTCAATTTTAACTTTTTAGCTTTTTTTCAGTTGGGCTTCGTAATTCCATGTGGCTAGTTAAATTGTATCTGTATCGTTGAACTTGAAGAGTAGGCAAACTTACCTACGTAGAAAGTTCTTATAATAGTGTGACGACCACGTGGTGGACACCGAGTTGGTAGTGAGTAGTGACTAGGACTCTGCCTGCAAAGCGAGGAGTCCCGGGTTCGATTGCGCACGGAACACTCATGTTAATATTCGTATGTAGATAGTAATGTTGCAAAACTGTATGCTGGCGGCACTGGCATGTTGGCATGGCATGCCATCGTTGATCGCGCGTGTGCGGCAGCCGGCAAGTCGTTCAATTATTCTTATTATTATGAGCACTTATCTACCAACTCCGAGTGTTGTGAGAGCGGCGCGGGCGTGTTCATTAAAACATAAACACGCTCAAGGCCGCACCGCCACCGGCCGCTACCGCCGCGCGCCGCCTGCAGAGAGCCGCGCGGGTCGCCCGCCACCGCCGCGCCGCACCGCCTCGCCACATTACTCACTTTGTTGTTGTCGCACGCCTGCCTACAATTACGTGAAATTATGTCATAGCGGCAACGATTGTCCAAGTTGTAAACAACGTGCATGCCAGCGCCATCTAGAAGTCGGCATGTACGTCGCCGCCACGGCCTTCGCGCGCGCTCGTCACGTGCTGCCGGCCAGCCGCCGCACTGCGCGACCAATCCCCGCACGCCCTGCTGCACCGACGGCACTCCTCGCGACCAATCAGCCCGCCGCTCGCTGCATCGACCTCGCGCCTCGAACCAATCGCAGCACTTCACCCTGCTCGCACTACGCACATGTGACCGCGCTCTACTTTACTTACTGTCATAAATAAAGTTTTCCATGTCGCGCGAATTTACTTATCTTTACTTTCGAACGGTGTTTTAGACGTTGTTTATTCCGTTTGTGATTTTGGTACTGATTCACGGCGATGAGTGGGAGCGGTAAGCCCGGATCCTTGCATTTTTTTGCCACATTTAATCTCCGCGATGTCAGCGACGTAATGGTCGGTGTTGGAATTTGTAACTACTAGTCTAGTACTAGTACTAGTACTAGGTGGCGACGCCAGCGCCGTCTAGGTAGGCAGTAGGTAGGTAGGTGGCGGTTTCGACTTTTAGTTTAGCAATTTTCCGACAGATGGAGTAACATTGCAGTGAGGAATTTTCAAAGGAAATGAGATAAGTATTACTTGAAAGCTTTTCTATTTCAAAACAATTAACGTAATCTAATCCCTATTAGCTACGTAACGTACCTACCTACACGAGCAAAACAATTAGTTTCATTCTTATGCAAGGTTAGCTGATAAATTCCATAATGTACTTACCTATTATTTACGATCATAATGAGAATGACATAATCAAGTGTTTACGATCGGTCGCAATAATTAACTATTAATTACACAACAATAAATAATTATGATTACAATAAATAAAAATCATGACTATGTTTAAAATTTAAATGATACTGGCTAATTAAATCGAGGCGTGCAGTTTTTCAGCGCCATCTTGTGAAATAATGGGTAAAAACTAAAAAGCATAACGTAAAGATTGTCGAATGTCAATAGATGTCGTTGTAAAAATTCAGAAGTTAGCGCCGCGGTGCCGGAGGGAAGGAACATTGACTTATTAGTCACTAGTGACTCGCCCTCGCTTCGCTTCGGGAAATTTATTCCTTCGGTTTGAAAAGATTTAGCTTTACATTTTGGATAATTCACTCTATATCTTTATAAATTATAGCCTATGTGTTATTCTGATGTGTAAGCTATATTATTGTAAAGTTTCATCAAAATCCATTCGGTAGTTTTTGCGTGAAAGAGTAACAAACATTCATACATCCATACAAACTTTCGGATTTATAATATTAATAGGATAAGAAGACAATGGAAGGAATGTTACAAACATTAAAGTAAGCGTTAAAGGTCCGAAGGTCGCATCTGCAGATCATCGTCGACCACCTGTAGTCGGGGACGCCTTCCGAGGATTTTCTTTCTTCCTTGTCCTTCCTCCGTCCAAACAATTCTGTTTGGCTATTGCTATTATAATAATGGCTATATTGGTCGTTAGGGTATCTTGGAGTAAATCATATAAAAATAATGTTGTTGCAAAATCGTTAAGAGGTACTAGTAAATTTATTTTTGAATGTAAACGGGTACTCACGATTTTGAATTGTTTTACTTATATCTCGACCCAGTTGCATGAAGACGAGCGGCGAGACTGATTAGATTCAAAAATTTCCAGTGTCCGCGATGATATCAGTTTAAAATCACTAATAACGGTATCATGTTGTTACAGATTTCCTGAGCCACGGGGCGAGTTTCAACAAGAAGTACGGTGAGTAGCGGAGCACCACGGAGCAAATACGAAGGTAGCGACGGCGCGGCGACGGCCGGCGGCGCAGCCCCTGCGGCTCGCCCTCCGTCGCCCGGTGCCCCCGGTCCACCAATAACGATATAATACTATTACTAATACTGTTTCATTGTTCCCGTTTACTCCGCTTCGCATTCATTTGTAATGTCAATACACTTACATTATGTACCTTCCTAATTGATTGTTTCTACCGTTGTCACCAAAGTAATTCGTATATCCCACAGTTAGTAGCGCTAAAGTACATTTGGAAAAATTAAGTAATAAGCAAATTATATTATATAGGTAGCGATTATTATACAATATAGGTAGGTAGCGATGCTCGTGCGAATTTCCATTGGAATTTAATACAGAGTTTGGTTCGTCCGTTGCTAACGTACGCTTGGAAATGAGCAAAGCAGTCTGGATATCCAAATACAGACAACAGCTGGAAGGTATCGCGAGCCGCTACCGCTGCGATCTCCTCAGGCTGGCAATGTACAGTTTAAATGAATGCAATACCTTGCATGTCAGCAAACTAATCTCAATTAGCTTGCGTCGCGGTGTCATTTCTGTAAAACTACAATATTCACCTTTTCAGCTGTTTACAAATCAACTTTTCTAGTTGTCTAGGGAATGTCAGCAACTTCTACGGGTTTGGTGGTTTCGGGTAGGTCATGAAGAAGTTTCTTTTGTAGTTAGTATGGTATAATTAGTCTCATGTGCTAGTTTGCGGAAATCCACTACTATTAAAATTATTAAACTATGTTGTATTTGTCTATATTGCCAGAATCCGCGCTCACAATGTAACCTATCATATGGTATTATTATGTATACCTTTAAAAATCGTGCTACAAAGTAAATTTTTCGTCCTGAAATGGAGCAATCATTTCTTAGCAGTGACATACCTTAACCCCTCGAGTGTAGTTGTCCCCTCCGTCGGGGCAAAAAATTTTCTAGGCCAACGTGAAGTGCACCCCCTACGGAGGGGCAAACTAAATACAATCGTATTGAAGGACGATTATTGTCTATTTCATAATATTTTGATCTCATTGGTTGGATTCAAATTGAACCTACGTTCATTAGCTACGAAATACCGACTGTGATTGGCTGCAAAGTCGAATGATAAACAGAAAAATATTTATTTGAAAGTTGTACAGTACGGTCGCTACGCTCGTTTCGCGTCATTTGAGTTCGCAACATTTTATAAAATTGTTTTCGAGAAGGAAACGGTGAATTAACTGATGAGATTTTTACTTATTATTACTGGAAAAGTTGTGCAGATTACGTGTAAAGTGCTAGTTTTGTGAATGGTGATAAAAAAGTTGGTGAAAAAAGTAAATAACTTTTGAACAACATAGTTACAGTGTCGTTGAAGTCGACAAGCTGTGTAAATTTTCATATAAATATAGGTACAGCAAGTTTGGTTTTATAGTATTACACATTCTTAGCTAATTAATCTAGCAACATATTGATTACAATATTTACCACAAAATTGACCAAAAATAAAATAACTTCGGCCGCTAAGCGGCTCGCTAAAAATATGCCGGTATTGGCACCGTTTTCGTGTTAGTTTTTTAACTTCTTTTACCGTGTAATTACTGTGTTTCCAAATGAAATAATGTATTATATCGATGCGTAAATATGTATACTAAGTAGTGATAGTGTTAGTTTTGATTAATGTGCATTGTGAGTTAGTGAAATGTGGAAAAATGTGTCTCCATTGTGTTTGAAAATTTCGAAGTTGAAAAGAAATTGAATAATTTCTTACGCAGGTAAGTTTTTTTGCTTTAATTTAATTGTTTTAGATGTTAGGCAATTTCGTTGTGATAACAATGATGTATAATTTATGTGATATAATTATAACATAATCCCGTACAATTCATTTTTACGATGACCTAGCGACATGATCGCGCGAGTTACGAATAGGCGTGACACGTTGGCCATGTTTTACATTCGGGGGTCTCGGCACTCCAGGGGTTAACGGGACTAAACCCACAGAACCGCACCCTAATCGGATAAGCCGTATCGGGAGATTAGCGCGTACAAAACCATAGACAAACGAACAAAATTTTTATAAATCATTGTTTTGGGTTCTATTGCGTTAATAAAGACCCCAGTTAAAGTTTTATTATATTCTTCTATCTTAGACAGCGACCAGGTATAGATTTATTATTAGTATAGATTTACTTGTTTAGTAATAATTTACAATATATGCATATGTATGTACGCATATGTATGTTTGCATATAATATGTAGGTTTGAGCCAGTCAGAGCAGGTTACGTGTGGGCCGCGGGCCGCGAGAACGGCAGTGTGCACGTGTGGGTCAGCACGGTAATACTCGTAGCTAGTATCATACTATTACCGTAGTTTCAGTAAACGCAATATTATCGTGTATTATTGAAGATTTACCGATAAAGCCTTAAAGATTTTTCTATTTTTAGTTAATATATTCTTAACCTCAGTTAGCTCGTGAGGTCGTTTCTAGGCCATAAGTTGTCTATAACAACAGCGCAAAAACAGCGCTCATTTCGGCATTGTTGTGTTTTTATGTATAACCTCAGGGTCTGGTTGTGGCATCTATTAATCAGAAGAGCGCCACAAGAAGGCTCGGATGGAGACTCTCACTCACTTTGATAACTGTGAACGATCCAGAGGAAGACTCAAGTCAGGACTAGGGTGGTTCTTGACTCAAGGATGGTGTGTGGATGATGTACACTTCGTACCCCGGAAAAGTCTGGCCTGATAGCGTGATATCACAGTCGATTGCGACCAATGCTTTAATTAAAGTTACATGATCCATTCATTTTACTTAACAAAGTGGCGTATGAACCCCATTACTGTGCACCGCGTACCCGTGCGGTGTTTATAGTAGCCGGACGGCAGTGCCGGGAGGGTCAGCGTAGCACGTCTACGGCGCCCTGCGCGCCGCCGCGCGGGGGTTCGAGCGCCCCGGCGCGGCGCTACGGCGCTACGGGCTACGGGTTACGCTCGTGTAGCCCTGCTACACCTCTGACTGCATGTATTAAAATAAAATGTACCAAAATCCGTTACTCGACCATATAATTATGACAGTAACGAACTACTACTCCCAATTTTTAAGTGTATTGCAACTTGCACCCGCTGTGACCACTGTCAGTACATTTTCTATCCACCTCCATTCTATCGAATATGAATAAATAAGTATCTATGATATGAGTTACTTTTTAGGGATGTATTAGCGAATAGGAAAAACAGATTGATCTCGTGAAATATCCGCGATCCATACGTCGCTGGTTCAAATCTGGCTCGAAGGACCAAAATGTATGGGCTTATTACGTGTGGATGTCAATGAAAACGCGTCTATCATTGAAGAAGCCTTTAATTGCACTGAATATTACTTAATATAAAAAAATGCTGACCTGCATGATACACTGCTAATGTACGAGTACCTAAGCTCGTACTCGAAACTATTAAACGTAAGATGCTGAAATTTGGCACATATGGGGAGTTGGGGAGTGTACGGGAGCACTAAGAGAGTATTTTTGGAAATTCCTCCCCTAAGAGGATAAAAAGGGTATAAACTGAAACTTTTCTTTCTTCAATGCATTCACTTGAAACTTTGTATATACATAAGTAGGTTCCTATTGGCGGGCTAAGCCGCGGGGGAAAGCTAGTATCAGATAAGACGACTCGTTTATGAGAGTAAAAAGTAATAGGTTTAGAAGCTACTAAAATGGAACAAAATGGAAACTGGCGAGTCTGAATATGTCTAGTAAATACCAAGTGTGGGCATAGTGCCAAAGCTTATAGATACAACAAGAAAAGTAAATAAGAAAATCCTGTTTTTTATTTTTTACGCGAAAAATAAAATATTTTTTCGACCATTTTCCAAGAGGGTTGGCCATCTTGGGAAAGCCTATGGGGCCCCGTGGCGAGTGGCGGAGGCGTTGCGCGCCGAGCACGTGCGGCGGCGGCTCGGCGCGCGGCACGCCGGCCGCCACGTGCCCGGCGCGCGGTCGTGTGCGGCGCGCCGGCAAACACAATCCCGCTCCGCAGCGGCCCGGGATCGGTCGCGTCCGCCGCCACGATTGAGCCCGCCAGCCCCGAGGACGGCCGGCCTCGCTCGCGATGCTGGCCGCGCCGGCTCGATCGCCACGGATACATCGACATGGGCACTGACTCCTCCCGCGGCGCCTGGTCGCCCCACGACTTCCTCCAACCGTACCCGCCGCAGCACAATTATTCCATGCTGCACCAGCGCTATACAGGTACCCGCTCGGTTCCCGCTCTCATTTAACTTCAATTAGTGTTTTCTGATGCGGTTGTATAGGGAGTCTCTACATACTCGTACATGTTACACGTTTTGTTTCGATCGACGTGCGTGTGTAGTTTAAAAGTGTAAACACTAAGGAATTTAATTTAAATATAGTCTCCTTTATAAATATTTTATTGAAACGGCATATTACTCTTCTATCGGTGTAAAATAGATCCTACCGGTAACTCTCGGCTCGAAATAGGCCCCTATAAACAAAACAAACCGCCGCCGCTTGGAGTCCCGCAGCCCGCGTCGCCGTGGTGTACTCGTACCAGCAGCAAATGGTAAATGTACTTGTCAAACACTTACGGTTGTACTAATATGTACATACTAGAGTGCTGTAAGGATTAATCTATGTGGTGAACGAAACCAGAATAATTATGTTGCCTCGACAAGTGGAGCTCGGTGAACGAAGACCAAAGATAATACGAGTAAATAGACCAAAACAAGCGACCTAATTAACAAACTAACCAACTAGTGTTCCAACATCGCCTGCTAACTGCACATCCTAATCCCCATTCAAGTCTTGTTCTAGGCGGTCACAGTTGTCACGGGCGGCAGCGGAAGGTGGTGTTGCTTGCTCGTTTGCTACCTTAATACAATACAAAAGACCCTACCCACATTTTTTCGAAGATATACAAAGTTAGCACAAGTTACATGTAATTTTTCTAGCTTTTATGGTTTAATGGTTTTGCCAGTAACTCACTCACCTATCCAAACCTCTAGGCCTCCTTCTCAAGTCGTTTCATCTAAAAAAAATTGTATGATCCTCATGCCAAGGGTGGTGCATGCGTAGAAGAGTTTTGAATGCATCCCTCTGGATCTTATTATTTACCAATAAATGTTGTGATCTTTGTTAATTCGATAGATTGGCGACTTGACTTTAAATAAGACCAATGGGACTGGGGCGGACTGGCCTATTCAATCCCATTGGTAATCCCATAGAGATTCACTTCTTGATAATCTTGAGACAGCCCACTGACAACTTTCGATTTACTAGCAATATCTATCCAGTCAATATTATTAGCACATGCCTATAATGTGGCATGTCTAAATCACGATCTTATATCCTATACAAACATGAATATCGAATAAAAATCATAAACTTCATCTTACCAGCAGTATGTAACTAACTCCCCAAGTAACTAACATTAAATCAATTCGTGCGATCAAACTTTAAACCTCGCTGTTTAATAATATATAATGATAATCGTAAGGTAATAGAATGTGGTCGTCGAGATCAACACTTGATCTGGTGCAGTCTGCAGAGTACTCGTTGGTACAACACGTACTATTTTGCGCTGCGTATTATCGATCAACAACGAGTATACATATTAAATTACACAAACGTGTGCTCGGCACGTGTGGGCGAGTCGTGCGAAGTTGTCGCTGTTTGAAGAGCTGGCTTTCCTTAATCATTATATTATAATTACTGTGTTCGAATAAGTAATAAGCGTACTTATTCGAACATATTTATAACATGGTCAGTCAGCCCCGGAGAAGTATTTGCTAGGAGCCGCCGACACTGATTCCAACTAATAATACAATTAGGTAAGTCGTTGTAGTTTGTGCAGTTAGTTATTAATATGGTTATTAATATGCCCCTTTATACAAATCAACAGCCTGTTCTTATGAAAAAATAATTCTATACCATGAAACGACCCGACCGTGAATGACGTTCCCTGCAGAAGCAGGTGATCGTCTTGTCAGTTTTTTTATGTGATTGGTAAATTGTCCGATCGACTCGGCCTAGCACGAGTGCAAAGAAACTGGTTACACTTTTTTAGACGCGACCATTTTAGTCGTCAAGGGTAGCAACACTCTGTGACCGAATTAAGACGAGACTCTTACTAATAAGTACTGCCAGGAGTCAGGACTATTACTTACAATAACTGACAGAATTAACTATCATTATCAATCCCTGCCCCAGTCCTCACTACTAACGAACTAACTGACTAACGATTATATTATTAATAACACCGTCTTGCTAAGTGAAATAATCAACCCAGTCCTGAAATGAGTCTTGTTCTGTGCCGGTGACAGTTGCGGCAGCGGCAGGGTGGTAGTAGATATTTTGAAGATACAAACTCAAATCATTTATTTCATGTAGGTATTATATTGAAATACTGAATGTTAAATCTTAGAGGAGAAGAAACGGCGAAAGTAACTCCTTGGCACAACTTTTAAAAATAGTACTTACCACAACTTCGATGATTTACTGGTATTTTCTGTAAATTTCATAAATCATCGGGAAGAAATTAAGTGAATTAATTCATTGAAATCCGTTGCGTAGTGTAAAATATCTAAACGTAAAGAGAGAGAAATGCGGGAAGTGACTTTGGTTTATGCCGCTTATGGATATCGGTAAACCAAAAAAACTATATCACTAAAAATATAACGGAAGTCCATTGCTATTAATTTTAATTTTTTTAATTCCGTCAATAAATAGGTATTATGTCAGCGTCAGCGTGGACATAGGCTCGAATAGAGCTAGGCAAAAATGCATTCTAAGTGTACATTACAGTGTAAACATTAGAAGCGACGCGGCCAGACCGCGGCATTTGGGTAACTTTCGGCACACGCCGTCGGTAGTCGCCGTCGGGTGGCGGCCACGTGCGCCGACGCCAATCGCCGATCAAATATGCCACGTGCGTTTGAATCTGAGCATCACGGACATCACGGTAGCTGACTGACCGACTATTATTTAATATTGATAACACTGAATCGAATGAATCATGAATCATATTCACCTAACATTGTACGTTAAATACGTACACTGTTAGATGACGATCATTACTACGTAACTACAACACATGCACCGGCTGCATCACTCACATTGAGAATGTTCAAATTAACTTAAATCGTACGTGTTGCCGCTGGATTCATGATTTAGAGTTAGACTATTTGCCCGGACGTGCCCTGTTCTGAACTATGTGTAGGTCTATGTGTAGGACTGTATAGAATAGTAAAATTCATTCACTGTAGCTAGGATGGGGCGGAAGAATTGCGACATATTTCAAAATTTAAGGAAAAAAAAATGTTAAAATATTTTATATGATAAAAAATGCACCGAATATTTTTTTTCGATGTAGTATCTATTACAAGAATCAATTACAAGAAAAAGAAGAAGAAGAACGATTAGTATCTATTATTATAGAATCACGGTCCGAAAGCGTGGTTACAAGGTTTCTGTTTGAACCCATAACACCCTGTATAATAGTATCATAATAATCATTATTATGACAACATTTATTACCTAATTGTATTTTTATTAATACCTATTTGTATTTTTTTATTAAACTTTAATTAGATTAGATAAATAATATTTATTTCAATATCTTTGGATAAATATTGAAATATTGAAAGTGAGCAAGAAAACACTTGAAACTTAGTTATTCTGAAGATCATGAGAAAAGTACGCTTTTGAGACGCAGTCGCATACAGATAATGCAAGCCATATAACGTGTTGCGTTCGGCACGTTATTGTCATTCATCGTCCTGTTACCCTTTGGCTCACCATGATTGGCGCGGGCGGGCAGCGCGCGCGTGATCGCGGGAGGTGGCTGTAGCCTGTAATTGCCCTCACGGCCGCCCGGCCGACGCGGGGCTAGCTCGGCGCTCGCGTCTCTTGCCCCACCGGTTCCACTAACTCACAGCTACTCATTGTCCACATCCACACTCCCCTTGACGTGTTACTTCAGCGAATTAATCTTCTACTAATGTGTGACTCTCTCTTACATATTAGCGACATACGGAATAAAGAAAAAGATTTATGTTATACTTACAACTTATACAACTCTTTTTCACTTATGTATGTTAAATCCCCATTATTAAGTGTTGTGTCGAAATTCATTAAATTAACATCAAAGTTGTCTTGCGAGCTGAATTCAGATACATTATCTTTCTCATTGAAAAATACATACCTGTGTATACATGCGATGGGAACCTCTCGTACGATGATTATCAATCAATATAATTATGTATGAAATTATCCAAATCATACACTACAAGTTATCTATATGGTGGAACAACTTTTGCTGGGTCAACTAGTATGTACCTATATGGACAGAGATATAGGGCAACGCACAGCCGAAACTACTAAACGCAACAAGCTGAAATTTGGCATGTATGTTCCTTGGCGAGCACATATAATTACCTACAATATTACGTCAAGTCGAGCGAAGTGCATGGCGTTACGGAACCCTTGTGTGATTGTGCTGATTTTTAGAATGATAAGAGCAAAAAGGAGATTAAACGCGGGTCTTGGCAAAGTCGTAGTTAATATAATCTTATATTATATAAAAATGAATTGCTGTGCGTTAGTCACGCTAAAACTCAAAAACGGCTGGATCGATTTAAATGATTTTTTTGTATGTTCGAGGTTCAAGTGGATTCGAGGATGGTTTAGGTTCACAATTGGACCCGATAGGTGGCGTTGCTGTCGATATATCACCAAAACATTTTTTAATTATAAAGCGGTACGAAGTACGCTGGGACAACTAGTATATTATAGATATATGTCTTTACACATATACATATCTAATAATATGTACATTTTCGCTCTCAGTATCCGTTATTGCATTAACTTTGCATTGTTTATTAATAGAAGTCTGAACGAGTCCATCCATGGTCGCCGTGAACACGGAGCACAGTAGAACAAACCGCGCATAATAACGTATAATAACATTAAAACGTCAACCGCCCACACAAACAACAGGAAAATCCGCGGCGCTGGTGTGCGTGCGTCGTGCGTGCACCGGGCGGTTGTGTTCAGCGGCGCACACGGGCGCGGGCGGCGCGAGACGCGAGGGACACTCGGGGCTCCGCGGTGCGCCACATGTCCGGCAAATCACATAACCGCTCGTATAAACATAGCGAACGTAACGTTATCAGCGTTCGTGCACTTGACCGCCATTCATTGCCGAGCGCCGCGCTGCCTCCTCCCGGCTCTATGTGTACGGACGAGTGCTCGACACACCACGATAAACTATAGTGGTAACTTGTAACTATAGTTACAAGTTACTTGTAGTTACTTGTTACTTGTTATGAAGTTACTATTACAAGTTACGAAGTTGTAACTATAGTTACAACTTACCCGTAGTTAGTCGGTATCAGTCGTACACTGTACGACTGGTAGCGACCACTCGAATAATAATAGCCTCCGATGACTTCAATCATGCTCGTGTTGGATCACGCGCAATTGATAGATGTCAATTGCGACCAATTGCATTTTTCTGAAGTTAGATGCGCTATGCGTTTCCTATAGGTATCAAGTACCTACTGTTTTTTTATGATTTTTCCAAGTATTTTATCATAGAAAAATAATGACTGTTCTGTGAAGAACGTGTGTCTAGAAAAACGGACTGTATATAAACATTGTCTAATTACAATTAGGTTAATGCGGTGTGTTGATAATAAAATCATGTTTAATATGAGTTTCAATTCAATTGTCGAAGTCGCTCATTGAGTGAAAAAGTGGACTACAACGCCCAGAACGTAATGCGCCGTCAATCAAAGTAGTAACTAACTTGTACTAAGTAGTAAACCCGAACTGGCTTCGCTTTGGGAAACATATCCCTTGGTAGGTACTCGCATTCGGAGATTGTTAGGAGTGATTCTTTAAACTAAAGATCACTTTATTATTTATGAACCCCTTGAAATAAAACAAACACTACATGTTAACTGGAGCTTACCACAATATAGTAGTGAAAACCGCATACAAACCAAGCTTAACTTAAACTGTTTTTAACTTAAGCTGATCGCTGTCATACATGGATGATATACATGTATTACGTACGTATGTATCTTCCGCTTACAGATAGCGATCAGTTACAGATTTATTATATGTATAGATTGTAGCAACCCCAACGCGTTGTGTAAATTTCACGTTTTGCGCACAATTAGATATCGCCTTATATATATTAAAACAAACCTAATTTAATGGCCAACGTAAAACGTATTTTATATTTATGTATACTACCTACTATACATTATAATCACTAAACAATATTCAATATTAAAAATACATCCGTTTACGACCGTGTTATTTCGTCAGAAGTCATCTAGTGTAACTGGCAGCGAGGGTGTGAGGTGAGCAGTGAGGGTGGAGGTGTTGATGAAGGTGAAGGTGGTCTGCGTCAAGGGCGGAGTCCCGTTCCGCGGCACGTGATGCTGAGCGCGCCGCGTGCCGCCAACCCCCCCCCCCCCCCCACTCCACCCGCGCGCAGCCCCCGCGCCGCACGTGCCCTTTCCTTTTTACATACAACATACACGACGAAGCCTGCAAGCCTACTACACGACTGACTATTACCATCGGGTAACGGTTACTAATTATCACTAACGGTCCCTGCCCTAGTCTTCATACCTACTAACAAACTCAACAGCAATTAATAACACCCTCCTAGTCCTCCTAGTTCCAGTTCCAGTTGCCAAACAAAGTAACTAATTTGAGCGTAAGTAAGTTTTTAATTGACGCTTGATAGAAGAAGCAATCATTTAATCCACTTTACTTATTCGGTTCCACTTTAACCTTATGAACAGTTGCAAAATTGCAATATTAGAAGTACGAGTAACTAGCTTACTGGTATGGTGTCCCGTCTACGCTACGCTACGCTACGTGTCAATAAACCTGCGGCTGTAAATACAAACACGCGAAACATATCGACGGTTAAAAGGCGAATTGATTCAAGCGCCATCCTGGGCGATATTGAGTTATATACATCATTGGAATCGGCGAATTTTTCCGCTTCGATTGAGCCAGGTTTGAGGTTAATCTGAGCACTTTTTTGGCGCTTGGCTCCATGACCAATTTGGGTATCATTTTTGCTTACGTGGTATCAAGTGTAGCGAATTTGGTTGTTTTTTTCAAAGCATGTATATAGACCCACGAAAAAAAAGGGTTTTTCTTACTATTTGTAATTTAAGCCATTTATCCTCGGATGGAATGAAATGGTATCGGCATTTGAATTATTTTTACTTGATCTTAAATAATTAAACAAAGGATGTTAATTCCTTTTTGTTTGAACCATATTTATTAGTGTATGTAACTTAAATCATTTTGCCTTGAACATTCAAACATTATCTCTGTCGCTTGAATCAATCTTACCTGAACTAGTATGTTGAAGAATATGACTTGTGCTAATTTTCCTTGACCAGTTTCAAGTCAAATCATTTAGAATTACGAGTAGTGCCAATATTCGAAGGCTGATTATTACAAATATTACCAACGTTTAAATATACTTAAATTTAAGTAAATGAATAATTAAAACAAAAGTTGATTCATGAAAAGAATTGTTTTATTTTAATTCTTTCGTTGTATAAAATCTTGCGATTAAAACATTTTTTTTTAAATCTTATTACATCACTGTGTAATTTGAGTCATTACCCCTTGAACAGTTCACAATTAGGTGAGCGGTTTAAATCATTTATCCATGAACAGTTTACAACTAGGCGAGTGATTTAAATCATTTATCCATGAACAGTTTACAACTAGTTGAGTGATTTAAATCATTTATCCATGATCTGTTAAAGAAGTCATTGTACACTTGAATTATTTTGCTTTGAACAGATAAATAGTAATCGTGTACTAAGATTCCTTTTGCCCTGATCAGAGAATTGTGCAAAATGGCTCAAGTTACATCTAACTCCGTTAAAAAACAGCTTTTATTTGTTATATATATACAAAAAATTAGCACAAAATATGCCGCTTTATGATTGGGGAGACTCGTCAATTTTTATTGTATACTTTAAGAATAGTGATTTTTTTTCTCAAAAAATAAACTTTAAAACGCTCTCCTTTAAAGTTCTCAAAATGGCGCTTGAATCAAGTCGCCTTTTAAACGTCGATATATATATCGTATGTCAGACACTCAAAGTATATAATAATCGATTTTGTTCAATATTTTATTGTTAAAAATTACATTGGTATTATTAGAAATAGCTATTCTTATAGAAGCGTTACACTTAACAAAAATATTGATGTAAATAATAATTAGCAGAAGCTTACCTACAGTTACCAACTGTTGTTAGATTTGTGGACCTAAAGATAAATCGTACCTACAGATCCGTGACCTACCTAAGTGACAGGCATGCCAAGTGCTCGTATATAAAATCTGTTCAGTGGGTTACGCGTGATGCTGAAACGAATCGACAAACAATAATTCTAATATAATAGATCATTTGTTTCAATTTTATTATTTGTCTATTTACAATCTTACAACTAAAATTACCTACAGGATTTAGATTTACCCTTAAAAGTTATAACAAAATAAAAACATATATCTAAACGAGGTACTTAAATCATTTAGAGAATTTAATCACTAACATTATGAATTATAAACAATCCAATTATAATTTTATTAAAATCTGTCAATCATTAATAAATCCAACCAAAATAAATGAAATAAAACTAAAAAAATATTTAAATCTGTAAATAATTAAATAATATGGAAAAATATTACCAAAATAAATAAAAATACACCGAAAATGATAATAATACTTTATACTCAATTAATAAAGATACTTTATAGTAAAAATCAGTAGTTAATAATAAAATAAAATAAATAAATTTAACCATTCGGTGAAGTTGCGAAAACCACATCACACATTTTAACAGTCCATAATCTCGCTCAGTGTACATCCAAATACTTGGATAGGGTCAACAGTCAATAATTATACGCTCTCCTTGCCGCATAGTGCCAAGTAGCGCGTGGACCGCGCTGGTCCGCCAGCAGCCGGGGCTGGAGGTGGGGGTCACCTGGGGGAGGTACTTGTCCCCCATGCTCATAATATTTCTAAACAATACCCAGTTCATAAATTTCATCCTGTTACAGTTGTAATATGTATTAGTGAAGATATAATAGAAACGCGCAGAATTACGACTCTATCGCTGCCCATCCAGGGCTCCGTTCAATAAACTCACAATCTACTTAACTAAAACGCTAATGCGACTGACCGCAGACGCGCGCAGCCTGGTCCAGTAGATATACCTAGAAGTGTCATCATTATAGTGTGAGGGAGCATTAAGAAAGGATTGTAAAATATACTAACGAGGTAAAATTAAATTTAGAGCTAAAATAAATTGATACCACCCCACGAACCTCTTACAGTCAATAACATACCAATACAACAAAAAGTAACGAAAAATATTTAGGATTAAGAATTGACAATAAGTTGACTTGGAACAATCAAATTGAACACTTATGAAGAAAACTAATGTCTGTCTCTGGTTCAATTAGGAACTTAGCAGGTGAATCCCGCGAAATTTACGTTACACCATTTACAACACTCCTGTCAAACCACACCCTATGTACCTACTTATTGAACTTTGGGGAAGTGCTACCAAAACTGGACTAGCTAATCTACAAGTCGCTCAAAATAACGTCATGAAAATACTCTGCCAATCATCCTTTTCGAACATCTACTTCAAAAATCTATAGTGAAACTAAAATTATGACCATACAACAATAGGCTAGTTGACAGTAAGAAAATATTTTGAAGTTTTCTATTTTTTATGGTAGCTTAATATTTGCAAATGCGAAAAATCGATCTTATTGATTAAATACATCATGATTATTTAATATTATTGAGAAATAAAATCCCGAAATTACAGTCACTAGTCACGTGACAGCGAACGCCAATACGACGCGTGACGTCACACGTTGCAAAACTAAACAAACTTGACATAGCATTTTGGTCTTTCCGCTCAACCAAACAGCTCTTCGTTTTCCGACATATGACGTCACACGAGTCGCCATGACAGTTTGACGCATTTTTTGACGGAAACGTCAAATAATTCATGAAAATATAAATTAAAATATGTTAAAGTTAGTATTTTACTGAAATATTAATATTTCAGTTAAATTCGACCATTTGGCCAACTATGATTTAGTTTTTCAAAATTAGTCAACTAGCCTATTAGACATTTATCACTCATGTCTTTTAATCCGGAAAATTATTGACAAAAACATTCATTCCAGTGTCACCTTCACAAAAGCAAAACACCTCAGACAACGAAGAACGAGAAGAGCCAGCTTTCTTGTCTTACCTAAAACTGGAACGTCCTTAACATAATGAAGGAGCGCAGCTTTATAATAACATACCTGCACACATTGAAATGTGTACTCATTTAACACACTCAAAACTAAATTAGCAGAATACGTTTTAAAAAATTAGACAAAATAGACCAATGTGTTAATTGAGTACACACAAATACATATTTACAATGACGAACGTAACAAACTAAAATTTTGTTTCTTTTTAATGTTCTCATGTAAGTGTCTAATGTAAGTCTTTATGAGAGTAAACCTGAATAAATTACTTAAAATTGATAAAATAACAAACGAATTTGTACAGCGCACCCCACTGTGCACATAATAATGTAACAGTGCTTGTCAGTAACTACTGTACGGTACAAATATGTAGTTGTGTATTTGTTATTAAACAGAGACATGTCATCGTAAGTTACTTGTGCCTGTGCCAGTGCTCTATATAAAGACGTTCTTTAAATAGAGTTCCAGCTTTACATAAGACGCGAAAGCTTTAACGAAAAAATTAAGCGCGGCATCTTCAGTAGATGATATCAAAGATCATAATTTTTATTACAAAATTACGAATTATTTCGTAATTAGTGCCAGTGGTGGACAAGCCAGACAGAAAAAGACAATGATTAAACAAAGTAAACAGAATGTAACTGTACCTACCTACGAGTATGTACTTTGGTGGCGCTGCGTCATTGTATGTTATCACAATATAATGCAATGGTCAATAATGTGATTATGTAGGTATGACCATTCAGTACATTTCTATTAATTACTTTAAAAAGCAAGTAATATGTCTTGTATATTTGAATGGTCCTTATCCATGTTGACTTCATAAAAATAACTCTGATCATGTTTGATTTCCATATTCTACATAATATATTTGCATATTTATATATACACGAAAGGTTGGTATGAAAGGCAGCGAATTCTTAAAAATATATACATATAAGTTAGTGTGTCACATCATTGTAGGATTAAAATCACTCGAAATATAAGGTCATTTAGATATCGTTTTGTTTATTGCCGACCACACATTTTTTCAACGGAGTCGGCGGGCGCACGATGGCGCGCAGTTTTTCATTAGAGAGGAAAAGCGATATCATGCAATTTTCGTCCCGCGCCCGCGTCCGGGGCTGCGCCCGCGCACCCGCGTCAGCGGAGACGCTCCTTGCCGCCGGCGCGGAAATTGACGCTGATTGTCCGCCCCCTCTCCCGCGCCGCGGACCGAGGGGCCGCCGCCACTTCCGCGCTGCATCGACCTTGCATCTCGTTAACCGCCACCATGCACATTTTGACGGTCCCTAACTCCACGTGACCTACCGACTACGATATTCCGACGTGATGTCAAAATACGTTATGATGATGGTTCATAGAACAGCTTCTACTAATTACATTTGATGATGTACGTTGTGATCGATCACTATTCTTTGGAGAGAAAAGACTTCGTTAAAGAAAAAGTTATAAACGATCCGATTCGGTGCCCGGGAGAGTCGAGCCCGGTCTTAAGGCGCCGATGATACGACGCGCCCTTCAATCATTTATTCAATCGAAGTCTACAAAAATAATACAATGAAATGAACCAGCGCCATCGCGCGCCGCAATTAGCGCCTCGTCAGCCAGGAGCGAGCGGACCGGTTCCGCAGCGGAGAAAGCCGCAGATATATATCTCGCGGTTACCGAGTTTCTGCGAGTGCTGTTACTTTCAAAACTTGAACGGTGGATTAGCAGGCCCGAGGCGTTTCCGATCGCCCCACGCGTTTCTTTGTTACTGATCAATTTTAATACGGTCGATCACGGTATAATGATAACGCCAGGCGGTAACGTTCGCGAATCTCCTTTTGCTATACCTACTCTATATCCACGTAATTCATTCATTCATTGGGTTCATCGTAAACATAATGCCGAAATAATAAAAACATTACCAGTCTGGTGTTTACATTATTCGAACGTCGCTGCGTCTCTACCTCGTCGTTGAAAATAATCTTGTTTCGATCGTCTAAATTTGGTGCATTTCGGGCTCGCGGTATTAACAGCGAACATTGCACTTAAGTAAATACGATAAGACTCATAAGACGATGTTGTCCCTGTCGCAGCGAGCCAACTCAGTTCCTTGGATGGCAGTCGTGTTCGGCGACATCATCCATAAACAATTACTTCACACATCGCGTGTGTACGTATCTACATTATGTACGTTTATAACGTAATAGATTCACAAGAATAATTATATTATCGCGGACCGCGAGCCGATTTTTGTTACGAGGTTTGTATCACCCGTGCGCGTGCGTTTAGTCGTGGACGTTAGCGTGGATGACGCAGGTCGGGTCGCAGCGGGAAATCGCGAAGTGATCGAGGTATCGCCGACCGCTTCGCCCTCTGGTTGGTTTCGGCGGAGGAGAAAGTGTTCGTATTTTTGAGAAAGGAAAAGTAGTTTATTTTTTGTGGTAAGAGGTTCGAAACGATCGCGCGCGAGTTCCATCGACTCTCGGCCTCCCCCCTCTCGTGCCCCCCCCCCCCCACCCGATGTCTCACTGCTGCGTCTTGAAAGTGAAAACTATCGCGCGGCAGCTTTCGGTGCAACTTCGGGCATTCCGATGTCGACGTTAATCGTAATTATGTATTCCAACGTGCGCTCTCTGTTGGTAATCACTGCCCACTGCCTATTTTCAATAAGTCGTAACACAGGCGACGCGAAGCGCTGCGGTCCCTCGCGAGTCTTCTGACGAACGGACCCCCAAGTATTCAGCGTAGCATTGGCCTTATGAACTGTTGCAGAAATCTTGCCGAATGATATACTCCAATGTTATTACATATGTACGTGTATAAAATTGCTTATATAAAACAAATTGAACAATATATTATAAGGGATAAAAATAACTCACCACGAATGACATTCGCATAAACTATACCATACTTAACTATACCTTACAAAGCATTAACTTACCATCATATAGAAAATAATAGGCAAGTACCTACTTACCTCAGGAAGTATGTTAGGGTCCTCACCATTTTATATTATGTAGGTACTCGTAGCAATTACATAACCATTTTTCACTAAAGACTTGCCGGAGAAAAAGAACACGTAAAATAGTTTAATTTTCAAAAAGTGGTTGTACTGTACCTGTTTACTTAATAATTAAATAACATAATGTGTTGGATATGGAGTATATAACTACATTACTACATCCGTGTCTTCGCTTTAAGGAAAAACAATCTGTTTCAACAGCAGTTAAGTTCGCGACTCGATAACCCGCAGCTATCGCGGTATCTGCCCTCCCCCCGCCTCCGCGCCTCCCGCCGCGCCGCCGAGCGCCGCGCCGCGCCGGCGCAAGCAAGTCGCGGGCAGCACGACATACTCGTTACACGATATTACACGCACTACATTCATTGATTGTTTGCATGACGTATTAATAATATTTACTGTTATCGTAATCGAGTGTATGAGTACTGATTTACGATACTACTGTGTTGTATCAGGTGTATATGTGTGGACAGGGATCCGCGGGAGTCGGCACGGCACGGCACGGTACGGCAACGGCGCGGAGCACACCCGGACTGACCCGCAGTGTATTGTAATGTTGTTACGTATGTCGTGATATGCCGTAGAATTGTCGTTATCCGCAACTACAACACATTCATATACTTGCAAACAAAACTTCACTTAAATTCAAATGTCTGTGTGGCTATAGGAATCAATAAGTCGGCCGTGGTATACAACAAGAATAAATAAGATGTATGAAGTATAGCTATCTAGTTACAATACGCGTAACAAGGGTAAAGCCAAAAAAGGAAAATAATCACTAGAAAAACAGATATAAAATAAGTAAGTAGATTATATCTACACTAATATTATAAAGAGGAAAGATTTGTATTTTTGTATGTTACGAATAAACTCAAAAAGTACTGGACCGATTTTAAAAATTCTTTCACCATTCGAAAGCTACATTATCTACGAGTAACATAGGCTAAATTTTATTTTGGAAAAAAAATAGGGATCCTTATAATGTAACCCAAGGTGTAAAAAAAATACCTAAAATATTCTTTACATCGCGTGCGCTGCGAAAACTATGGATAATAAAGCAAAGTGATGTACTACAGTTTTATAAAGGACATCAATATCTACAATAAAGTCCGCGATGGCATATGTCTAACTATTATAGTTATGCCACAATAAGTGTTTTTTTATTTAAAAAAACTTAATTGAGATACTGCCGCTGGAAAAGGCTCTTTATTTGTATCTTAGTATTAATTCTTATCAAAATAAATTAATTCATATTCAAGACTGCTTAATTACCTTTATATAACTTTTTAAATTATTCAATTCGGACATTCCATTCGAAAGATATCACGAGTTTAATAATTTAAGTATTAGAAAAAAGTTGCTCTGCACTAGGAGAAGCTGACTGACTGATTGACATGTCAATGCAGGACCTAAACTATAAGGGTTAGAAACTTGAAATTTTGCACAGGGGCTCCTTTTATAACGTGGGGGAGCACTATGAAAAGATTTTTGAAAATTCACTCCCTAAGGGAGTAAAACTTGGGTGCAAAGTTAGTGTGAAACTTTGCCGAATACCTTCAAAAAGAAGGTATTCGAATGAAATTCAGTATGAAGGTTTTTCATTGAGAGTTATGAAACATGTATAAAATATTTTTTCGAAAAACATCCCTTAAGGGGGTAAATGGGGGGCGCAAATTTTTTACCAACTTTTATATATTTAGGGGTTTATGGCGGGCGAAGCCGCGGGGGAAAGCTATAATTTATAAAGATATCCTGTGAATTATCCAAAATATATAACTAAATCTTTGCAAACCGAAGGAATAAGTTTCCCGAAGCGAAGCGAGGGCGGGTCGCTAGTCGTAAATAAGATGGTACGTACGTAACAGATGTATTGCTACCCTTGACGACTGAGCTGGTCGCCTCTAAAAAGTTTAACCGTCTCCACACCTTTCTAACCGGAGCACAATTGCTGTAAAAACAATTCTTATACAGTTGAAATGGTACTAAGTGCCGTGGAGGTGGTGGTACTACCCCGGGCGAACTCTAAGCTCCACCACCTGTTAATATTACCTGTTTATAGTATAGTGTTAATAGATGTACCGGAATTAAGCTTGTGGAATTTGGTGAGAAACGTTAGTTATATCATATTCACATAGATGCCAAATGCCTTATATGCCTTAGCCGTCGAATTATAAAAAGGAATAAAATAGTTCTGAACTGAGTTCAAATCTTCATAAAAAATATATCGATTAGTCTATAACCACAGGCACAACTCAATACACAAATACTAGGATCTAGGAACACCCAGACCGATAACATAAATTTAAACTCATAATTCTCATTTCGGTCTCGCTGGGATTCGAACCCAGGAGCCTTCGAACGGCAGAACGACATGATTAACATATAACAGCATTATGGGTCGTCAATTAAAAAAATAATATTTATTATCCACTGTGCTGCGCTACACTGACTACGTAAATATCATGCTTTCGTAGGTTTCTTTATGAGTATAATTATTTAGGCTAGTAATTGGTATAAATACATTCGTATTATTATTAATGACAAAGATGCTTGGATATAGACATCCGCGACCAGTTCTACTCATGTTAGTATGTATGTATCTGTATGTAGGTATAAAATTTGTAATCTAGCATTTTTTTTAAAAGACGTGCCGAGGAGTTTCTTTCGCCGTTTCTTTTTCTCCTCAAAGATTTAAAATATCAATATTTAAAGGCACCTTAGCAAAACTGTGGTAAATGCAAAAAATTGACGTTCATAAGTGTATGTATCATACCTACGTGAAATAAATGATTTGAGTTTGAGTTTGAGTTTCGTATTAAAACAGGTACGAAGTCCACATGAATTGAAATGATGATCTTTTCGTGACGTATTCCATTTGACCGATTTTCTGAGCGCAAGTGGCGAAAAAATGAAAATCAGTATAATGTACTCGTAAAATATATTATTGTTTGGATGTAATTTCCAAAGTAGTGGTATTGTTTTGGCAGGAGAGAAGGGCAGCTCGCGGTCAGCTCTTATGTATTGCATCAGTGTAATCAGACGTTCGCACGGCTCGTGTACATGTCCTTGTTGCACTGATAAACAAATAAGCCATAGCCAAATTCAGGAGAGCTTTTTAGAATTGTACTGTACCTACAGTACTATGTATGAATGCCCATTGTTTCATTGTTATTCTGTTTGCACTCGTCGCAAGTTTCAGAAAAGAGTCCAAAAGTGTACCTACACGTAAACTAGTGTGGTATGCAAAGGTTTACATCTGGCGCGCGGCGGCCGGCGCGGCGGCGGTACGGGTGTCGATGTCAACACCATTGTTCCCGCTATCGGCGCGCACACCTGCTCCGGCAGCGGCCACCTACCGGTAGGTACGTGTGGTCGGTGCCTAACATGTGCCTCGGTTCTTATCGATGGATATTCCAAACAAATAAAAAATTATACTTAAGGATAGAAAGACTTATCCTCTGTCGCAAGCACTCCTTAACTGCTGTGGTTCGAGGCAGAATGGAACGCTTTGTATCTGCTGGTGTGACGCTTCCAACCCTCGCCAGACAGTAGTTGGTGATGTGTGAGGGTGTAGGCTCGCAACGGAAATACATAACGTTTGTGTCGGACTTCCACCTTTCGGTGCTTGATCGAATTGGATGCATTTAAGATAGATTCACCCCAATGTCCCGTCTCCCGTCGGCGGTCGCGCCGTACGGAAGAATTCAACGCGCGCCCCCGCCGCAACGCTACGGTGCTAACATTTATTGCTATTCTCTAGCAAACAATGAATTGTCGGTTTCACGTTAGATTCATTTTAATTTATTGTGAGTTGTAATTATCCGTATATTAATACCATGAGTATGATTAATAAGTAGGTATTGAAAAAGGTGTAATACGACTTTCATTCATATTATTTAATTATTGACGTAACTGCCGGCCATGTTCTAGCACGATGGTGGGATGAGCTGTTCCGTCTCTTGCGGAAACATTCTTATGTCCTAGTGACGATCTCGTACGGACGATGGTCTCGCAGTCTCGGAAGATCGTAGATTCGAGCGGTGACGACGGCGACGTCTCGGCGGCTGGTGCGGGCGGTTATCGATGGTAGATTGGTGGTGGCATGGCAGGCGGAGGTGGGAGGGGGGGGGGAGCGGAGTGTCGCGGCGGGGGAAGCGCGCGGCGCTCGGCAGAATCGCGCGCCACCCGCCGCCGCGCACGCACGTCCGCGTCCCGCGCCACGCGCCGCGCCGCGATGTGTGCCCAGTGAGCCGATCGACCGCGCGACCACATGGAGTACCAGCACCCGCCGCAGCCAGGCGCGCCGCTCGGGCCGCCGCCGCCGCCGCCGCCGCTGCCCAGCCTGCCGCAGCTGCAGCACGCCCACGCGCACGCGCACCCTCAGGAAGACGACCGCTGGAGCCAGTACCACATCTGGAGGCAGCACGTCTTCGTCAACGGTCAGTGTCCCGGGAGCCGGCCGCGCACTTTCTCCGGCGGCGCCCCGCGGCCCCTGGTCGACCGCGAAAAGAGAAAGTGCGCGACCGAACCGTCCGTTTTCCTCGTCCGGTCCGATCGGTGGTTCTGGCGACCCGTCGTTCGGAGTCGTCCCCGCGCGCAGCCCCGGTCGCCTCTGGTGTGAGTGGTGCACGTGGACCGGTCCCGGCGGAGGGTGTTCCCGGACGCTGCCCAAACGCGATTAGCCGGGAGCGGAGCGCGCGGGAAGCCATAAGCGGACGCCGCCGCCGGCCGCCGCTCGGCTTATTAGTTCAATAGGTCACTACGCGACACGACAATGTTATCCTCTAAACCTTAACGCAATTTACCTTCCGACGGTCTCCATTGATATTCGTTTAAGGACTCGTATAGTTTCTGACAAGAAGTCGTTAACACGCGTCCTCTTCTTCGGCATTAGGTACTGTTTATATCTTCTAGGCGTCCATGCTGACCGACGATCTGTCTAAGATGCTCCCAAAATCATAGTGCCTGTAACGACACTTTGCGTGGATGGTCGTTCAGTGGTTGCATAAATATTAACACGAGCAAGTCATGGTGTAGCAGAACAATCATACTCTAGTGTGGAAACTATCGTTTGGTTCAGCCAGGGGGTGGAGAACGAGGCGAGTTCAAAAGTAAGTTAAGAACTTAAATATTTTGAAGTCGCCAAATATAAGTTAAAAACTGTATTAATATTATAACGCGTTAAAATGTTAATCTCTACATAAATCTCGGATGTTCCACATAGTCTTAAACAAGGACTCAATCATCGATTTGCATAAATTATGCATGTATTATGCAGCACAATACTGCTGTCGTCTCCTAATCTTAATTGTGACGAGAAGATCCTCAGATTATAGAAAAAAAGCAGATGCAGTATGCGCAACAAACAACGCTTAGCATTTATGATTGTGTGCGTGATTACTAGGAACGGCAGTACGGACACGTGAACCACGGTTTTTTACCAAAAAATTAAAAGAAAAATTTTAGGGTGGACAACCCTCAACATTTAGAGGTATGAAAAATAAATGTTGGCCGATTCTCAGACCTAATCGATATGCACACAAAATTTCATGAGAATCGGTCGATCCGTTTCGGAGGAGTTTGTGACACGAGAATTTTATATATTTATGTATAAGACTACCTGACCCCGCGAACGTTGATCCGCCAATATATGTAGATACAAAAAGCGCGATTTAAATTTGATGGGTGGGGGTAGGGAAGTGAAAATTAAAGATTATGTGTATTTTTTATGCCACACCATAAAAAAATAACAAATAAAAAAAAAAGTCCAAAAAATGAAAAAAATCTTTTTAGGGCGAGCCACCCTTAATACTGAGGGGTATGAAAAATAGATGTTGGCCTATTCTCAGACCTACTTGATATGCATACAAAATTTCATGAGAATCGGTCGAGCCGTTTTGGAGGAGTATGGTAACTAACATTGTGACACAAGAATGTTATATATAAGAAGACTAGCTGCCCCAGCGAACTTCGTACCGCTCTATAATTAGTAAACAAATATGGTGACGTATCGACAGCAGCGCCACCTACCGGGTCCAATTGTGAATCTAAACCATTCTTAGATCCACCTGAAGACACACAAAAAATTTCAACCGAATTGAAAATCACAGTTATACGCAATTTTGCACTAATTTCTTATAATATTGTTGTTTAGCGTCTGAACATCGAGCGTTCGAATCGTTATCTATGTTTATAAAAGGAGTGATGAGTAATACTTAAATATTTCAAATTAATTAGGTATTAATTATTCTATAGACCGTGATAAAATACCTACATAAGAAAAAATGATCTCTTAAATTAATACGTATATGAATGTAAGGACGCTATACAAAGCATACCACATGTTTCGATTCTTTGATAAACCTTTTACTCCACTTTACAAATTTAAAGCTTTTTTAATGACGTATCAAAATAGGTTCTTCCACTTAGAAGTTACGGAGGAACACAAAAGCTAAAATACATACATTATACATACACTCATACATACATATAGGTCAAAAACATAACCTATATTTGCGCTTCGCCGCAGTTGGGTAAAAATATAATCAATATAAAAATGAAAATGTGTGCAATTAACACGTGCTAGAAGTGAATCTTCAAAAAAGATATTTCATAATAATTCAGCTTTTATGCTTTATGTAAAATTGAACGCGTAAGCGCCACGAAATTCATGGCGCTTATAGCGTTTTGGTCGCGAGTAAACTATACCCTATAAGCGATCTAGCGCTGCATGTTTTAATAGTTTGGTTAGATGTCGTAACTATTGTTTTAGCGCTGCAGCGAACTTTAGTTCTAACTCTTGCTAATGTTCCTATCTCATTTTCTCCCACGTTAAAATGTGTCCGTCTTTTTCGTTTCCGTTTCGTGTCATTTGCGCGTCATTTCCGTTTCATCGAATTCCAAATCACAACTATACTAACAAAGTATTCACTTTAATGAAATATAAATTTTTATACGGTATATCTAGTAGTCGAACTATTTTTCCAATGCATTAGAAATTAGTATTAAAATATTTTTTTATATTCATCCATTAATTTCTTATAAATGTAATTAGAAAATTAATCGATTTTCGTCTCATGGATATTTACCTAATTTGGATATTTATATACCTATTTTGATGTGAGTTGTAAAAAATATCGGATAAATATGTACAAGGAACGAACAACTTTTACATTGTTTAATTATACAAGATGGCATTTTTGACTTATAACAACTAATCACTTTGTGCTTTAGGTAGATACTTAAATAATAGTTAGTAATAGTAAGGCAAATATTACATTGTTAGGCAGTACGGAAAGGATTAATTGTGTTTTCTTTAAACTGCCTCTTTTACCGACACATTCTTTGCTATAGGAAAGCCACGAATTGAGTTTTCAATCTTATTTCTAAACAATCTTAATTAGTATACAATTAGTGGCCGATCTCTAAATTGATACAGTGTTGCTAATATTCATTTACCTCATTTGCTTTAAGGAACAACATCTACTAATCTTTCAGTTGTTTTCTACTCGTAGCACGTTGTATCATACATCGTCTCTCACACCTTGGATTGTTGTCCCTCCCTAGTACATCTTTGTAAATTTAATAGCTGCCCGACGGTATGTGACTACCGATGCGGATTCACTACGTAACCCGTCCGCGACATTTACTTCGTAGCTTTCTAGATGTTCCAACCATTGGATCACTTCCACCTTTCCTAACAATACGCTGTCGCGTTTTAGCCAAGTAAGCGTTTAATGCTCTTCATCTAAAAATAAAATGGTCTAAATCAATATTAAAACCTGTTATCGGATAAAAAATCGTTGGTATGTCGTATTCTATGTAATTCCGTCACGAAATAAATTCTACATAAGTGTGGTCAGTGACTTGTATGCGGCGACACGTAATGATTTTGTAGTTATAGCCTAATTGGACCCGTGAGATACACATACCTATAGCCTTTAATTACATGACACAAATGTACAAAAGGAACGTCTCGCGGTTACTTTATCACCTCTGCTACCAGACCTCTGCAACAGAAGCAGGGGATTTTACTGCGCTGTAACGACAATCGTCTGCCGAGTAGCGAGCAGCTCCTGATGTTGAACATGATGACGCCCGGTTGAAAGCCGCAAATGCGTTCTGAATGAGCAGGTAGATATATCCCTGATTTGGGAGTGCCAACTACGAACTGAACGTAACACTGACTGAATAGTTGAAATTAAATATGGAGATGTTATAACTTACGTAACTTTTTCCTACAATGTATGAAAAGTATACCTTACCTACCTATACTTTGAGGAGGAACTCGATTATAATAATAATCACGACATCTCCAGACACCTCGTGGATCTTAACCTTTGTCGTTCAGTTGAAAAGGACTCATTAGACTAGTTGAATTTCGTGTACATTGTAATTCAAATGACACCGAATACAATACATGTGGAACGGCTCGTGTTATATTTCCATTTGAATCGAAGATAATTTCCACAATCAAACAGAGTGGGTGAACTTGGCATTGGCGGCTATGCGGCGCGCTGATGGGCGACAGCTACACGTGTTATGTCACCGAGGAATTGAGGCCGGCGCCGGCGCCCGGGGACCTGCGCGAAGGTCACCTAGCAGCATGCTCCATGCGCGCCCGATGCGTGCTTCGTACATCTTCGGTTCGTCGTGGCCAACAACAATCATAGGTTATAAAATGAAGTCGAGTGTAAATCGTCTTCTAAATTGATTGCAGTGGAGAAAGTTGGTATTTTGATTCGATCTAAACGTAAACCATAGGCTCGTGGTGAGGCCCACGGCGCGGCTGGTGCGGTGGTGCGCGCGCGGCGCTGCGGGCGACGAGGTCGTTACTTTTTTTGATCAATTCGAGCGTGGCCGTATACTTTCACTCCGAATATTTGGGAAAAAGTGGCGACCTTTTCGCAACTTTCTCTGCGTACCCCGCGCCCCTCGCCCCTCGCCCCCTATCGGCTCTCTCGCGAGCACGTGCTTTCTTCCGCGTGCGCGCGCCCACCGACCACTTTTACTTTTAAACTAAACAATGCGCTCTCGTTACGGCGAGATATGCCCGCGTCCGACTGCGCAGCGGCCCGCTAGCTTTGCACCCTCCTCGACCCCGTAGCCGACGGCAACGAGGTTTTTACGTATGTACTTAACTGCGTATTATAGACGATCGCATGATAGTAACCGAGATAAAAATTCAATGTCAGAGAGTATAATATCGGTTTCGATAACGGGTCAGGTCACTCCGGAACACAAAAGCACAGAATGATAAGCGTTAAAATAGTTGAGAAGGCAGACAAGTGAGGTCTGAACTTCTGGGAACGTTGTCAAATATATTGTTTTTATCTGTCTGATTGGCATTAGGTACCAGAGGACAGGTTAGGTGCTGAAGAATTTTACCTTAGTTCTCTGACGGCATCCAGATTTAACGACAGTATAATTTAATGATGACGCTGACCCGGACTACCACCACCTTTAGAACATGGACCTTACAGGTCTTCCAGGTCATAATTACTTGCCACTTTATATCTAGGTTCAGGTCAAATAAGTCTTCGTCCAAAGGATCGTAATAACACAGCTCATGTTCAGTTCTAAAGGAAATTTTAATATTTTTGACAATTTTAATTTTTTTGGACAGTTATAAAGGAAATATAAATAACTATATAGTTTGTGAGCCCGCTCAAAGACGGAGGAGAATATGGCCGATATGGCGTCAATTTCCTACTATAGATGGTCGCTTGGCTCTGTACCACCCGGCTTAAACCCGACGGTACTGTTACCGCTATTTATGAAATTCATTTCCAACCAGTCACGTCAAAATAATCATCCAGTTAGTAATAACTTTTCCTCATAAGAATGTTTTTAATGTGAGTTGTAAATTTACAGCACCTAAACACGTGTGTTAATTTTAAAGGATGTTTTTTAAACGAACATGCAGCACCACCCTTCCGCCTCTGCCCATAAAAACTGTAATAGTTGTCCGGTTAGGGAAATTACAATTTAAAAAAATGTTCTAACACTGTCTGTGTTAGTTAGAACATTAGCTGGTTGGTTTGTTAGTAAGGTGGACTGTTAGTGGTAGTGCCCTGTTACTTGTTGTTAGTAATTGTCCAGATAGATTTGTTAGTAAGAGTCTTGTTCTAATTTGGACACAGATGTATAACTACCCTTGAGGACTGAGATGATCGCCTCTAAAAAGTATAGCCGGCTCCACACTTTTCTAACCGGAACACAATTGCTGTTATAACAATTATTCATCATCATCATGGCAACCCTTAACCGTCCCACTGCTGGGCACGGGTCTCCCTCACAACGTAGGAGGTACAGGCCATAGTCCACCACGCTGGCCAAGTGCGGATTGGCGGACTTCACACACCTTTGAGAACATTATAGAGAACTCTCAGGTGTGCAGGTTTCCTCACGATGTTTCCGTCACCGAAGCAAGTGCTAATTAAATTCTAATACGCACATAATTTTTGAAAATTAGAGGTGCGTGCTGGGGTTTGTACCTGGCCCCCGGGTTCCGGAGTCCAACGTTTAACCACATGGCTATCACTGCTTTAACAATTATTATTAAAATACCAATTATTACACGGTAGAAGTGGTACTAAGTAACGTACGGCGGGCGCTGGTACTACCTCGGGCGAACTCTAGGCTCTAACGTACAACACGGCTTAAGTTATCATTCAGATAATTTCTTCCAGATTAATAGTAGGTAAGCACAATATTTTTACAGAAAATACCTATAAAAAGTTATATTCTATATCTCAAAAATATCTAAAGACTGTTATAATAATAATGTGATAATAATAACAATTATGTCTATACCTACTCTATATTTTATGGATAACCCACAGTGACTATTAAATAAGTTACCTTGGAGAAAATACGCTGTTTACAGCAAATCATTGTTATTATTAATATTTTAGAAGATATCACAGGTTTAAAATTACAAATAAATTAGTTTTAAGAATTCAGACTAAACATTTTTTCAAGTCTTGTTACTACAACCACAGAACATTTTATAATCTCTATATTTTGTGCTCCAACATTGTATCCCAAAGTGAAGCGAGGGCAGGGCGAGGGATTTAATACTTTACTACAAAATTATGTCATACATTTGATCTACCTAAAGCACCCAAGCGATTCCGACGGTTCCTTTATCGCCGCACGATTGCGCAAGTCGGAATCGTCGTCGCTGCCGCGCCGCGTCGTGCGCGCATCGTAAACATCACTAAACTTGTCGGAAGCAGTTTTACTTTCGGACGGTTCGTATCGTCAGTCGCCGAGTGTGTCCACTTGCTCGGCTTGCGGTCGGAAAAGTAATGCAGCGGAAATATTGTTACGTGTTATTAGGTACCTACTAACTATCGCTGTCGATCAACGATACGCCACTATCGCAGGTTTTTTCAGGCCATGTTTTTTAATCCGAGCTACATGAAGGATTTTTGTCGAGCAATTGCATACTTATGACCGGGGAGATTCGGGCTTGTTTTATGACATAAATGGTTACGAAACTAGTGTTTAGTTTGATCATCAATTGGGACTAATCTAAGAATCCGTAACTGGTGTGGTGTGTGACACCGTCGCGCGCGCTGCGGCGGCTGCGAGAGTAAAAGTATTCTTCGTTTCTTCCGGCGCAGCTTCCGCGTGCAGACCCCCTCCCCCCCAGCCTCTCTCTGCGGCCCCGCATCCCCTGACCCGCGCGCTCGCGCACGCTTTCCGACTTTTACTTTTCCGCTGACGTAGCGCCCCCCCTCCCCCGCTTTCCCCGTCTCCCCGCACGCCCGCGCGGCGGACGCGGACGTTCTCAACTTCCGATATTCTACACTTCGGATACGTCGATATCGTAATATTATAGTACCTATCGCCCTTTCCTATCCTCGAGACAAACAGGGTACTTAGGTTAGGTACCCCTCATACTCTGAATAACCTTTTGTTATTCTCTCTGCAATTGAAATCTAGAGGGATAATCGGTAGCAAAAATCTATTAACTAGGATATCGATTATCGATACACAATATTATATTATAATACCTATATGCTTTACCTACATGTAAATAATATATCAGTTATAAAATTGTGTCACAAGATTCTGCACCTTTATAGCTACTGGTCGTAGCGCCATGTTTATCATCGAGTGCGATTGTGCCAAGAGATGGAAATTCGTTACCCACTTTTGTTCGAGGAATTAGTACCGAGCGGCCATTATTATTTAGGAAGTGGTAAAATGCACGCAATTGCAACAATTACGTATGCGCTTGCGTGAGAAAGCCACGCGCCACTGCCCCCGTGCTGCGATCGTGTTTACACTGCCCCTCCTTGCCCCTCGTCACCCCTCGTAGTCCCTCGTTGCCCCTTCGAGCCCCAGGGTGCACGTACGTTTCCTTAATAATTAAATAGTTGCCGTCTTTCTTAACCGACTTCAAAAAAGGGGGAGGTTCTCTATTTGACTGTATTTTTATTATGTTTTTTACCTTAGAACTTTTGAGTGGGTGAACAGATTTTTATGATACTTTTTTTGGTGCTTCCCGTTGGTCCCATTTCAATTAGGCCCAGTTCTGACAAGGGCAACCATGAGAAAACCATATAAGCCTGAAATTTGCATTATTTTGAAGTAGGTTTTTTTACTTGTAAGATTTATGGTTGTCGGTGACGGGAGGAGGCACGTCTGGCAGACATACAGACTGCGCCCGAAATGGCCAAAACGCGACGGGCCCGGCTCACAGTTTGGACTTTCTCGTTCACTTTCGCTCAATTCACACGTTTACGAAAAAGATGGCGTCGCCGGAAAACGCTTTCTCCGTTACGTAACGCTCCCTCCGCCCGCCGCCGACGCCCTCCCTCCCCCGCGGCCGCTGGCACTCCTCACCTATATTTTCTGAACAGGAAGCGAGCATTAGATATTGCGCAATAGCACTTTCCACCGGCGCCCGCGCAGCATTCCGATTACCCCCCGCGGCCCCGCGGCACGAGACACGCACTGCTATGACATCGCCGGAAGCCGCGACCACCGCGACCACCGCGACCACCGCGCCCGCCGGGAGCGCCGCGCCCGGCCCCCGGACCAACCGGAAGAAGGTCCAGCTGCAGATTCATTAACTCCGATCGACATATAATTTATTATTCGTTTCTTATTGGTGCGTACGATATAGCATTACACAGGTGCGCGTTCTGTAATTTTTTATTACAGATTCCAATAAAAAATCCAAGCGCTCGCATGAAATAATAACTATTATGTAAGATACTTACATTAAAACCCCCCGACTAAGAAAATCTGTAATGAGCTCGTGATCATCAAACGCTTAAACAGATCTTCATAAATTATAGCTAGGGACCGAGTCGTTCAGGTCAGCTTTCAAATAATTGGTAATCATACGTCAAAAATACCTTACATCATTTTGCAAAGCAGCTGATACTCTTACACTGCTATACCAATATTAACCAAACATAGCTAAGAGCCACCGCAAGGAAACTGGCTTTCAAATGAAAAAACCGCATTGAAATCGGTCCATCCGTTTGAGAGCTACAATGCCACAGACAGACACACAAACAGATAAGACAGACAACGACGTCAAACTTATAACACCCCTTTTTGCGTCGAGGGTTAAAAAAGGCATACAACATGCGGAATTATATGGCGGTATTCAATATATTTTAATATTAAACAAAATCTCGGTTTTGTCGGTTATGACGCGAATTTCAATTGCAATAATTTAAATCGACTAAACAACAAAATATACAAAATAGGTCCAACTGATAAAATAAAAGATGATTAGAACGATCGGGCGGCGCTACGATGGCTTTCTAGCGGCCGCGCATAAAGTGAGCGGCGGCTACCGCACACCGCTTCCGCACAGGCGCGGCGCGCTTTCACTGACAACCTGCAGCCCTGCAGCTCCACGCCACCTGTCATTCTGGAGGTTGACCTGTCATGGAGCCATGAATGAAGGTGGTGGACCTCTCATAAGGCCATTACCACGAATCCCGTAACGGTTTGCAAATCACATAATTTCTGTAACGAACTTCCAACAAAGTTATAAGAAGTCCGGTGACGTTGCGACACCGCCGTTCGACGGGCGAAGGGTCTGCGCCGTACGCGACTGAGTTTGCACAGTGGCCGATGTCGTCATCGCAGCGACGACCACTTTCTCCGATGAAAGTGAGAGCGGCGGCGGCGCCCGGAAGTGCTCGGCCGCCGCCGCCGCCGCGTGCGCACTCCGCGCGAGCGACTCCGCCATCTCACCCCGTCCGTCGTATGGATACCCGCCAGTTATCACGTAGGCACTAGGCACCAACCTGTACAATGACAGCTGCGCTATTCAATAATCAACGTTTAATTTTAAGTAAACAGTAGGTAAACATAATCTATACCAATAATAAATCTGTAACTGGTCACTGTCTGTACTCCTATTAATATTATAAATGCGAAAGTTTGTATGGTTGTATGAATGTCTGTTACTCTTTCACGCAAAAACTACCGAATGGATTTTGATAAAACTTTACAATAATATAGCTTACACATCAAAATAACACAGGCTATAATTTATAAAGAATAAAAATTTATAAAATAACGAAATCCCAACCCAAAACAATTAAATTTTTTGTCTGTTTGTCTGTGGTTTTGTATGCGCTAATATCCGAAACGGCTTATGCGATTTGGGTTGGGTGCGCTAACTAATATATTGCGGTATAAGCTTCACTAAACATATAGTATTCATTTTATTTCAATCGGTTAAGTATTGTCAGTTTAAAGAATCACGCCTAACAATTTTCGAATTTGCATACTAAGGGACATATTTCGGCGGGTCCCCTAGTAGTAAATAAAAGTCGTTTTCTTGTTAGACTTTTGAATAATAATAAAGAATATTTTGAATAGATAAGCATTAAGAAAAGTCGTCATCAAAATTAATGTTATTGAGATATTATAACGCCGGGAACGGGGTCCGCGGTCCAGCGCCTGTCACCTGGTCGACAAAAGAGGCCTAAAAGCTGGGGAGGGCGATCGTTGTGTAAGGTGGCGGCCGCGGCGCGCGGCGCGGTGGAACGGCCCAGGAAAGCGTGGCGGCGCACGTAACCCGCTGACTGGGTTACTTTACTTCCCGCTTCCGAGATCCCCCCCCCCCCTCCCTCCACCACTCCACCCCCACGCCGGCCCATACCACGTCTACCACGTCTTTGCACACCACTTTTTTCTAGGAAGTTAAACGTGTCGTGTGACGTGTCGCATCTCCCGCGACGTTATGTCACAGATTACAGGTGCGACTTCCTTGAGACGCCATTTTTAGTGGCTATAATCAGACTGCAATTCACGTAAGTGGGTACGTATATACGTGGGTAGTATAATATCACAGACCATTGGTTAAGTGGTCTGTGTATAATATTGAGAGAAGCAGAAGCAGCACGAGACGTCTGCTCCAGCTGTCAAATGGACTGTATTGTTACTGACTGCAACGTAATATGTTCGGTCAAATTTGGCCGGTTTGTAGTCAATGTCTTAGTACCAAATTTTAATGCAAATCTAAGATATACTTAAATGTACGATTAAGGTTGTACACTATTTATGTATTAGGTACCTAGCTACTAATAATAAAACTACGGCAGGCTGAAATCTCAATGTAGGAGATTTTTTTGGAAATGTAAATCTAGGTAGGTTTGGTTACAGACAACGAATCCGAAATAACTAGTCGGGTCGTAAGTTCTGTCACGCCCATATTTGTTTTAATTTTCGAATACTGGCCAGATATGCTTTGACTAATTTTAAAAATAGAACATTCGCCCTTTTCAAATATAAAAAAAGTAATCGTTTTTATTCATTTTCAAATATGGAGTGGTCACAAAAGCAAGATAGAGTCGCGGTTATCGCGTTGCACCGCTGTGATTACGCGCCAACAGAGATTTTCAACATTCTGAAAATTTTGAAAATAACTCTACAGTTTCTTTATTGCATATATCAAACGGTACACTGAAGATTCAAGCTTCGAAGATCGTAAGAGGAGCGGCCGACCTCGCACAGTTAGGACACCAGCGGTTCAATCATCATCAAATCCGTGAAGGCGCGAATTCAACGAAATCCGGTGCGTAAGCATAAAATCTTAGCTCTGCATCTGGGCCTAAGCATGACCACGATCAAAAAAGTGTTATATGAATACCTGGGACTATGAGCTTATCGTAAAAAGACCGATTTTTTTTTGAATGAGCGTTTGAAAAAAATTAGGCTGGAAAGATCCCGGGATTTGTTACGGCGGTACGTGGCAAAAAAATACCGCGAAATTTTGTTTTCAGACGAAAAAATTTTTAACATCGAGGAAAGCTATAACAAACAAAATGATAAAGTGTATGCCCACAGTAGTGAAGAAGCAAGCACGCGTATTCCAAGGGTGCAGCGCGGGCATTATCCTTTGTCAATCATGGTTTGGCTTGGAGTCTCATATTCAGGATTAACTGAGGTGTTTTTCTGTGAAAAAGGCGTGAAAACCAGTGCTGTTGCATACCAAAATACTGTCCTAACAAACATAGTGGAACCTCTTTTCCAAAAAATGTTCGAAAACAGACACTGAATATTCCAGCAGGATTTTGCGCCTGCTCATAGGGCACGAAATACGCAAAACTGCCTGACCGCCCGAAGAATTGACTTCATTGGTCATGAAGACTCGCCCTTTTCTAGTTCAGATCTAAACCCACTGGATGACTGGACTATAAGATATGGCAACATTTGGAGGAAATTGTCTGTGCTAAATCTCATCAGAATTTGGAGTCTCTCCGAGCATCTCTGGTTAAAGCAGCAGCATAAATAGACATGAATGTGGTGCGTGCTGCGATTGATGACGGGCCGCGTCGATTACGAGCATGTATTCAAAATGGGGGAGGGCATTTTGAACAATGTAAATAAATTTGGATTGTGCATTTAATTACCTTTCATTTCATATATAATTTGTAAACAATTATCAAAAAGTGTATCATTAATCACATTAAAAGTTTTTGACAAAACTTATGACCCGACTAGGTATAGTTTATTGGAATTTGTTCCGTCGTCGAAAAAATTAATTCAGAGTACAATAAAAACTGATCCCGAGGATGATAATATGAAAAACTGATTAAGTAACAATGTCTTCTGGTGCCGCTCCCGAGGCATAGGTTTCCTGAAGCAAAGCAACTTTGTGGCGTCACATTTCCTATTTGTCCATGCCACCACAGACTGTCTTAGTGCGGGCGTGTCAGTACATTTTGTGTGAACGTTTTGTGTTTTACGACTGTTAAGGCGATACAAAAAAAATATACTGTACCTAATAAATCAGCACGCAAGCAAGTTTTAACAAGTATAAATTAAAAATTAAACAATGCCTGACTGATAAAAATCTTTTAAAAGCGTATTCATTGAGACCATTCCAGTGAGATGAAACACGGTTCCTCTGTTGAAGGTTGGGTGTGGAGCGGTGCACCCTGGCGATAGCAGACGTTGCTGCAATATCAGGTCAGGGTTGGGCACATTGTTGAGGTAACAGGATACAATATTTTATTATGGATCGATCAGACTCCTCCCCTATTTGTAATAGGGGTATTTTAGATTGATTAGGGATATTTAGATTGAAGGATAAATAGGAGTAAGTATTAACATTAAAAATGAGGCAAAATATATTATGTAGAAGTGAAAATATATAACGACTTCCCTATCCCGCCCAAAATAAAAAAAATCCGGCTTTAATTTCACTTTCCAATTTAATGTTATAAAGGAAACTTGTATTCAAATTTTAAGCTGTTTATTTGCTGGCGTTGACGACCAGCCAAGATTTCTCTTTTTATATAAAATATACCTACAGAATATAGTTATATTGAAGTTTCTTCAATATAACTATATCAGATATATACTCGTATAACTTAAAGTTTTACATTTAACCGTAACTATGCAAACTATGAAATATGACCGTTTATCTCCAGCGAGATATTGTCCTCACTGCATCTGTATAGATAGGTACAAGTACTTCGCATACAGTCATCACCTATTAAGTAGATACTTAGGAACACAAATACATGTTAGCCGACTGAATTAACCTTGATCTTAGTCGAAACAATTTTTTCTGTTGATTACTAGTTCTAAAAGGAAAATCGGTCAATTGTGAGTCGAACTTGCACATTAATGGTCCAAGAGCTACTGGCAATTTTTGGGTAGGTATTTGAGGCAAGCTGAAAACTTGTCTGATAGCTCTCCTACTAAACCGCAACTCGGAGCTGCAGACCTGGCTGCTGAGTAGCGGGGCAATATGGACCCCTATAATTTTAAAAATATTATTTTTTTATTCCAAAAAAAATGTTTGAGGCAATATGCAATTTTTATAATGTTGTAGTTTAATGTTTAAAGAATGGAAAAAAAATAAGCCAGACGATTTAGTCGGGGCTTTGACATTACCAGGCGCGTGCAAAGATTAAAAAAAAAAGTTTAAAAAAAGTGTTTGAGGCAACTTGAAATTTTAATAGGGTGTAATTTATAGCTAAAAAATAAGATTCTCAAAAAGACAGATCATTTCGGTGGGGCTTTCTACCCGCCAGGTGATCTAACAAATTAGGGTAAAAAACGGATTATCTCGATTTCGGGCAAAACTACAAGTCCGATGGAAAAAAGTTTAATGACAAAGTTGTAGGTAATAAAAAGATCTATAATCTTTGTCTTGACAATTTTTTTTAAATAACCTCAAAATGTATGTGAAAAATTAAAAAAACCAAATTTTTGATTTTTTATTTTTATCTCTTCCAAAAATAATTTTTTTTTACTAAATTTGGTGAAAACCTACCTTTTTTTGTCTTAAACACACTGTAATTTTTTTTATTTAAAATATTTATTTTTGCACCTTATATTGACTTAATATCGAAAAAGCACCCTAATTTTCAATCTGTCTTCAATTCAATCAAAATTTCTTTTTTTCTAAGTCGGTGGGCTTTTTGTTCGTTGAAATCAACTTTCCGATGGTGTTAAAAAATATATTATGTCGGCATCAGGTAGGCAGGGTGTTTGTATGGGTTTTCACTCGATTTTACTATGTGTAGCATGTATTTTCATGCAAGTAGGTATTCTTCATCAAACATCCATTGTGGGATTGTTTCATGCCAGGACTTCAGATTAGGATTTCAAATAAAAGACAAGTGTTCGGACCAACACATAAACAACTCATTTATTCACTGATCACTGTCTGGCTCCGTTTTAACGCTCTTTTACTTTGTTTATTTGGTTATTTACGCGGATCTCCGATTCCGACCTGTTTAATTTACTCAGCGATACGCAATATTGATTTATCGATCGAACCACTCGCTCTATCCGCGCCGAATACTCGCCGGTTCATCGGTTCTTAGCGACCGCGACGCGCGACTCCATTCAACTACGCGTCCATCTCCATTCAACTACGCGACCATGGTCGCCTGTCGCGGGGCGACCCCTAGATTTCGTTGTCGTCGTGTTCGTTGTCGTTCTGTTGCAGTACGATACGTCGGACAATTTATCCGCAGCAAAGTAAAAGTTATCCATCAGCTATTGGTGGATGAAGATGATGATATTCTTGTTATGTTATTATCTATGCCTCCGAAAAAAAGGAAGAAGATTGACTCAATTTTCACATCACCAGAAGTTGAGGGTTGCTTTCAAATACTCATAAAACGACATTTAAATTATAAATAAAGAAAAGTTCAGAAAATATTGTAGGTAAGTCATAAACAGTTTGATTTTGTAAACAGATTAATAAATAAAGACATCAGACCAAGAAGAAATGGCACATCAGTAACACGGCACTGCCTATTCAGTGGATGAGACGCGCGGAGCCGCGCGGTCGCGGGTCGTGGTCGCTAAGAACCGAATGCTACCTTTAAGATTACCTTTATAACTTCTCCCGAGAATTCCTTTTATGTGGAACGACATCTTAATGAACTGCATTTTGACAGATCACGCGTTGATCAATGGATCGGGAGTCCCGATCCATTGATAAACAATACCATCGACTAACGCGTATCACAGATTAATTCGTACCATCGATTTATCATCTCCGACATATATTCGAGTATTACTATGGTAAATTTTCTCAGAAAATGCGCCTTTACTGCGACTAAATCAGGCACATTTTGCACATTTCTGAGAAAATTTACCATAGTAATGTATATTTTTTACACCATCAGAAAGTCGAAATGTCAACGATAAAAAGCTCACCGACTTAAAAAAAAAGAAATTTTGATTGAATTGAAGACTTAGATTAAAAATTAGGGTGCTTTTTCGATATTAAGTCAATATAAGGTGCATAAATAAATATTTTAAATCAAAAAAATTACAGTGTGTTTGAGACAAAAAAAGGTAGGTTTTCACCAAATTTAGTGAAAAAATAATAATTTTTGAAAGAGATAAAAATCAAAAATCAAAAATTTGGTTTTTTTAATTTTTCACATACATTTTGAAGTTATGTGAAAAAAGTGTCAAGACAAAGATTATAGATCTTTTTATTACCTACAACTTTGTCATTAAACTTTTTTCCATCGGACTTGTAGTTTTGCCCGAAATCGAGATAAACCGTTTTTTACCCTAATTTGTTAGATCACCTGGCGGGTAGAAAGCCCCACCGAAATGATCTGTCTTTTTGAGAATCCTATTTTTTAGCTATAAATTACACCCTATTAAAATTTCAAGTTGCCTCAAACACTTTTTTTAAACTTTTTTTTTTTAATTTTTGCACGCGCCTGGCAATGTCAAAGCCCCGACTAAATCGTCTGGCTTATTTTTTTTTCTATTCTTTAAACATTAAACTACAACATTATAAAAATTGCATATTGCCTCAAACATTTTTTTTGGAATAAAAAAATAACATTTTTAAAATTGTAGGGGTCCATAATGCCCCGCTACTCAGCAGCCAGGTCTGCAGCTCCGAGTTGGGGTTTAGTAGGAGAGCTATGAGACAAGTTTTCAGCTTGCCTCAAATACCTACCCAAAAATTGCCAGTAGCTCTCAATCTATAAGGGTTCCGTACCACCGTGCAATTTATTTTATACCAGTAAACCCGCCCTCGCTTCGCTTCAGGAAGACTATTCCTTAGCTTCAAAATTGTTACACGTACATAATTATGTACGTATGCACCATAGTTAACCCGTGCACGAATTTATATTCACGCGCGTTTGTTTTTATTTTGCGGTAACTTCTAAGATATTAATTTAAATTATATGGTGTAAAGACTTATCATAATGTGCCTGAAATGCTTAAGGTGACTTTCATATTTAAGTCGATAAGGGTTAATACCGTATCCCTCTAAATAGCTTACCAATTACCGACAGTATTCTTTTTTTTAATGTTTCACTTCTAGCACGTGTGAATTGTACACATTTTGTTTTTTTATAACGCTACAAATTTATAGCCTCACACTAGTGTCGTGGGTGCTATAGACGACACACAAAACAAGAACACACACACACACACACACCGTGACCGAAAAAGAAATTTAAAATCATCATTCAAATTTCCACCTCGCTGGGAATCGACCCCAGGACCCTTCGAAAGGCGGTCCAGCGCAGCGTGGAAATCATTACGCTATACGGGCCATCATTATTTTAAAAAGAAATTTAAAATCATCATTCAAATTTCCACCTCGCTGGGAATCGACCCCAGGACCCTTCGAAAGGCGGTCCAGCGCAGCGTGGAAATCATTACGCTATACGGGCCATCATTATTTTAAAAAGAAATTTAAAATCATCATTCAAATTTCCACCTCGCTGGGAATCGACCCCAGGACCCTTCGAAAGGCGGTCCAGCGCAGCGTGGAAATCATTACGCTATACGGGTCATCATTATTTTATTTTATAACTAAGTAGCTGCCCGGACAGACTTCGTTCTGTCAAAATTTAATAGTAAAAAATTAAATAAATATAACGTTTTTCTCAGTTGTTTTTGCTACTAATTCCTGTGAAACTCAGGTATTGTTATATTTTATATAATTATATTATTTAATTTTTATTATTAAAAGATTAAAACCTGTGTTAAAACCTTCCGTATGCTTTAAGGAATATACGAAAAAAATTGGTCCAGCCAGTCTCAAGTCTTGCGGTTACCAACATTCATTTTTATTTATAGAGACAAGTATGTACTTACCTAAATTCGCTATTATTTATTTATCACACCGCGATGCTAAGGCATGTTACGTACACTAAAATACATACATATTTTGACTAATAGTTGTCGCTAGGTTAGTTTTAATGATTAAACACGGGACGTACCTATATAATGAACCTGATTTAGTCCGACATGTGTTCAAACAGAGGCAGGCGGCCGCTCAAGGCGCACAATGAGAACACACCATTCCCTCGCCGAGTGACGCACCGTGCGACTCCATAATTATTATACATCTAAACTAAACTAATAACGAACTGTTTTACTTGCTTATTCATTAGTTAATTAATTTCTGCTGTTCATGTTATGTCACGCTTTCAGCGCATTTTGCACCGTATTCGATGACCACGTATAGAATCAGCAAACGTAAATGAGCAATGTACATAAATGTAGCCTAGTATCCCAACCCCGAGCTAAAGCCTTCGGTGAAGTCCGACGTCACGCGGAGCAGTGCGCTCGCGCGTGTTTAGCCGCGTGACGCAGCCGCCCCCCACCGCCTCGCGCCCCCCTCCGCGCCCCGCACCGCGACACGTGCGCATTCCCATATTAACAACGCACTTCCGCACACTTATTTCTTCAAGTAGATACATGTGTACGTACTCGTATATTATATACAGAAATGTCCCAGTGATATTCCGCCGTAATCAGAAAACAGCGCAAATAAAGCGGAGCGCAGCGAAAACATATCGTCGTCGAGGTACGGCTACGCGTCCTCGACTTGTCGCCGATTAACAATATTGTACAAATATATTAAAAACATCCGTAACATGAACGTCTGTATCGTTATCGATCGGTTAGCTACTAAATAAGTATGAGACCATGCTGCATGTTACATTATGAAGGGACAACTCACAAATTAAGCCGTATCGCGACCTCACGACGCCGCGGCGCCGACGGCGACGCGCGGCTCTCGCGGCCGAGCGGACGACGCGACGCGGGCTGGCCACAATACCTCGTCCGACAACTGTACAAGCCACAGCTGTGGCCGTTTCTTAATTACCAATCCTACTAACATAATGTGTGCTACTAAAAACGCACTCTAACCAACATGAAATTTCACTCAACATCGACTATGTTACGATGAGGCTCGCCTAAGCAGAAGCAAAGATATATTTTTGTCCGTTCGATTCTGCCCTAGCGACCCTTCATTATTTGTATTTACAAATACTAACTACATATTTACATTTGCCCCGCGAATGCAATGTTTGGTGTATCTAACTTCGTCTCGTATGCATGTCGGCGTAGGAATTTAGTACAACATAATAATATAGGCGTCGTGGTGTACGCATTTGCTGCACGTTTTTTACGAAAAGGTCCCAGATTGATAGTCCACAAGGAATATGAATGTGGGCCCGCGCTTGCGTCCTCGTCGTACCGCTGTGCGCGCCATTGTACGTCGACGTGTGTCCGGAGGGATCGGAGCCCGAGCCGGCACCCGCGCGGGCCGCGAGGGCGCGCATTAAAAACGTGTGGCAAGTGCGGGGTGCACGCGGGTGCCCCCGCCGCCGGCCGCCAGTGACCGGGCTCTCGCCTCCTTGTTGCAGGCAAGTCGGTGAACAACAAGGATGCTCTCGAGGACAAGAAGGATGACAGCGAGCTGTGGGAGGCGCAGGCCGCCTTCCTCGGGCCGAACCTCTGGGACAAGACGCTGCCCTACGATCCCGATCTCAAGGTACAAGAAGTCAGTAATCGCAACTTTATTACCTACTGCGTGTCGCGTGTCGTGTGTGTCTCTCACCGGCTTTCTAACCGCTGTCACCCGCATTAGGTAATAGAGTCGCTTCCCGACCCTCCCCGGTCTCCTCTCCGTTCCCGAACAACCCCGCCGCTTGCTTACAAGCGAAGATACCCCTCGTCTCGTTTGCTCCTTTATACTCTTGAAGTGAATTTACCGTTATTATTTTATGATTTGCGAAATTTTATGTGTATCTATTATATGTGACGTTGTTGAGCGCTAAGCGCTGATTGCTGGCGAGCTAGTGGCCCCCGCGAGCGTGGCATTGCGCTGCGCGACGTTGCGTGGCGTGGCGTGGCGTGCGCGTGTCGTTGCGAGCGGCGGTGAGGCGGTAACATGGTGCGCGTGTTTCAGTACGTGGACCTAGATGAGTTCCTGTCGGAGAACGGCATGCCGGGCGAGGGCCTGGGCGGCACGCACCTCGGCGGTGCGGGCTTCGGCGGCAGCGCGGGGCTGGCGCTTGGCCTGCCGCCGCCCGTCACCAAGCGCGAGCGCTCGCCCTCGCCCTCCGACTGCATGAGCCCCGACACCATCAACCCACCGTTGTCGCCCGCCGACTCCAGTACGTATTATTTATATTATTAACTTAATCGATTATTCATTTTGGCAAATTCCTTTGCAGACGGTAGTAGAGATGCTCGTGAAATTGCACGGGAGCTCCCGAAATGTACTTGCAGTTGTTGCATACTAGTCTGCCTGTCAATCAGCAGCGAGTCCGTGTAGCGTTAGCACTAGCACATAGGTTTTGCCTGCCGCTAGTTAAACAGGCCGTGTGTAACTCTTCCAGCGTTCTCAATGGCGTCGTCGGGACGTGACTTCGACCCCAGAACGCGCGCCTTCTCCGACGAGGAGCTGAAGCCGCAGCCCATGATCAAGAAGTCCCGGAAACAGGTAAATGAAGTTAGTGCGCCTCCATTCCTAGCCGCATGCACTAGCCTGCGGGGAGCGGCGTCATACTCACACACACGCACACACACACGCATATACACAAACACACACACCCACTAACAGCTTTATATAACACTATCTGGTTTGGGTGGTACATACAAGGATAGTTTATTTAGAGAATCAAATGCTTTGTCCTACAGATCATTTTCTTAATAATTCGATTATGTCAATCCCGTTACTAAACTTTGTAAAATCTTGAATACGTTCTGCAATGTTTAAAAATGTATAAAAAAAAAATAATGAAATAAAAATAAATACCAAGTTATCAACAACTCTCGTATTTGAAATTAACCTTAACATTACTTGAATAGCGCTATAATTAATTTGTTATGCCTCATGCCTCGTCCAATGATGACCAGAAAAATATAAAACATACATCATGAAAATTAAAACGATACAGTAGGTACCTATTGAATTCAATTGGCTTCATCCCATTAAAGGTCCACTGTCCTACTGAGGGGTGTCTCCCTCATTATTGAGGAGGCCCAGAGCATACACCACCAGACTGCTCCAGTACGGATTGGTGGAGGCGTACTGGTCAACCCCAGTATCGGAAGTATTTATGTCCGAAGGCCTCCGACATGGCTTAGCGACTGATATGATTCTGTCGATAACACCCGGGATGGACTGCTTAACGTGCCCTCCGAAGCACGGAAGCGCTAAAAAAATTCTGGCCACTAGCGTTCATCCATCCAACTAGCGACCGCTCGCTGTTGCTTAACTGTTACGATCACTTAAAGATCGACGTAAGTCGCCAGGCTATGAACCTTCAATTTGAATTCAATAATGCAATTAAGCTTGCGCCACGCTCGGAAAAGATATAACGTAAACAGACCAATATTAGGGTCATCATAATTCTGGCACGGCCAAAACTACGAATTTCTGTGTTTTCAACTTAATTTCTACAAATGACATATTAATTATATAGTATCTATTGTTCCTATAGCACTATACACTCGAATTACTTCCAAAACTGCAATATTATTGCGTTAAACCAAATGAAAAAATAGACCCTTATCAGTTCGTAAGTGATAGCCCTTAAAGTAACTTACACTCAGGTATTTAGAACATTAGGTATGTCTGATTTCGCGTAAAGGTTAAACGCACACGCGATTGAAATAAAACTTCAAACGCAATCTTGGATTTTTATTTCACGAAAAGTTGATAATTTTGCGCAGCCGCCATCTTGGATTTCTATTTTGACAGCACTATCGGCTACAACACCTTCGAAAACCATGAAAACGACACCCATGACGATATAGTTGATAATAATATTATAATCTAATATCTGGATGACCGAGCTTTACTCGGTATTTTTTTTTTTATAAATTGTGTTTTTTGACTTTGTGTTACTTAACAACGCCATCTTCTGTTGCATCGTTAAAGCAATTAGTTGCTAACAAAAAAGTATTATTATTCGCCAATAGATGTCAGGAAGAGTCATATTTTTTAGTTTAAATTGGGAATTGGGATATCTGTGAACTATGGAATCTATGAATATGAACTATTGAATCTGTGAACTATTGTATCTGTGAAAACAACAATAACATTAAGATGGAAATGTCATTCACATAATATACTTACGACCCATTGACATATTAATTACGACCAATCCAAACATTGACTTATTATTACTATACAATGAATCCAAATTACTATTTTTGAATAGCGGAAACTACATAGACTGTAGAGTACTGCGCGTTAGTTCCGTCAGAATCACTTCCGTCAGAATTACGTCCGTCAGAAAAATCTGAGTTACTACCTAGTAGCGCCACAGAAGTTTTACTTCAATAAAATACCGAAATTACATTCTTCGAAATATGAATGTATGAAACACGGTTATTACAACACAATTCGCTATCGAACAGTAATTAATTTCGCAAGTAAAATTATAACGCTAATTTTTAACAACTAAAGTAAAATTGCAACCATGCACTTTACGAGTATTTGTAGGTACAATGTTATGTTAAAATTCGTAGACTCTTGAGGCGGAGTTGAAAATGAAATTATAACGCGACAAGGAGATGAGAAATTGAAATTATATACTTAATATCAATACCACACGTATTATTTTTAACGAAGGCAGAGTGAATTGATGTTATTCCTGATGCCTGCTGCCTCTCCATGTGCGATAAATTATCCATTTATGAGATTATACATTTCTGCCTCCATCCCAGAGGAAGAATCTGTAACAGGCATGGTTGTTTGGTGATACGCCTTTATTTTCTGCACATTTACAAAAAAAGAACTTTCCCAAACTTTGTACCCACTATTGCCACTGCTGCAAACAGTACTGCATAATTGCTTTTATGAGAGAGTTTAGACCAGCAGGCATCAGGAGTATCAGGACTGCTATCCCATAGTTCACTCTGCCTTCTGTTAGTGCAGCCAGTCTTTCCCGTTTCGCGCACCAGTCATCGATTGATAAGCAGTTCTCAACAGTGTTAACAAATTTTGACGTGTTTTTTTAAACATTTGTTGTGTCATAGGAAGATTGATTGCGGTATTATAACCCTTGGAACTGCTCCAAACGAATACCAGCGTAAGTGATACCAGAAACTTCAGCTGTATTAATGTATATTATTATCTAGGTTTAAAAACAAACAAAATTATGGGGCAAAGAAGAAGGGAGAAGGAAATCAAATTCCGGCAATAAATTAACTCATAATTTCATTTGCTTTTGGAGACCTACAAGTTGGGTGGGGGGTTAAGCTGTAAAGGTGGATTCGTGCCTCTCCCACTCATTACAATACAGGCATTGTGATGTATGGCATGTGAATTGATTAGCCGATAATAAAAAAAATATTAAAGCATACGAAGCGCAGTGAGCTGATGTAAAGAAGTTTATGTCTTATGTTAGTCTAGGTAGGATGTCATAAAAAAGAAATATAATGTCATGTTATTGCCTTGTAAAAATATGTTCCAAATCTTTTATCTTTCAATAAAACGTATTTAATATTGTTTACATACTTCGTCGTATATTTCTTCATGCCCTAATATAGTAGTAGAATAAGACACATTGGAAAAGGAAGAGAATATAAGAAAAATGAAAGGAAAAATAAATTACGGGCGATCTGACGTGTTTAAACAAACCCGCCCTTCCCCCGATAAAAAAAACGGTTTAACTCGATTCCCGGAAAAACTACAAGTCCTATGGAAAAAAGTTAAAAGGTAAAATTGTAAGTTATAAAAAGATCTACAACTTTTGTATTTATACTTTTTTTCATATAACCTCAAAATGTATGTTAAAAATTCCAAAATTCAAACAACCAAGTTTTTGGAATGAAGTTCCTTAAGGGGCGTTGCGGAGGGGTACCTAAACGTAAGATTTTTATGTATGTACTAGCGGCCCACCCCGTCTTCGCACGGCTGGACATTTATTTTTTGACATTTGGTGTCATATCGACAGCAGGGCCATCTACCGGGTCCAATTGTGAATCTAAACCATTCTCGGATCCACCTAAAGACATACAAAAAATCAAACTTCGTACCGTTCTATGATTAATAAACTTTGGTGACAAATCGACAGCAGCGCCACCTACTGGGTCCAGTTGTGAATCTAAAAAAATCTCGGATCCACCTGCAGACACACAAAAAATTTCAACCAAATCGGTGGGTACAGCCGTTTAGGAGTTCACCATTTGAGACCCATTTGAGACCAATAATAGTATTACATTTTTCAAGTTAACATGTTTCAACCCCCGTATCTTTTACACTCTTACAACTATCGACTTGCAACCACTAGTGCACGACGGGAGACTTGTACCTATTGCCATATATAAACACTATTCGTCTGCGATGCGTAGTTTCGGCTGAAAACTGAAATATAGGGACCTCCAATTTTGTATATATAATAATAGATAGATATGTCAAAATAGAATGATGAAGACAAGATGGCGGCTGCGCGAAATTATCAACTTTTTCCACCCTCATCTCAGAGACAGATAAAAAATATTACATGGAAGTACTTACAATGAGGGAACTGTAGGACGATATGGTTTGATTCAATAAAGCATGCCCTGTTGAGCCATTAATGCACACGACCACACCACACGGCTAGACTCCGACTCGACAACACACACACAACACACACGCACACAGCATGACAGCTTATCTAATGCTTCATTGAAAACGACTAACCACTAAAAAATTTAACCATTGGGAAAAACATTCCCACTTTGAATTTTTTTTTTCACCTGATCGGTTGCAGCGGCGAGTAGTGGCACGTACTGAAATGCCAGGCCGGCCGGACTGACCGTTCGTAGAACTTTTTGATTTTATCTTTTGTCACTAACACACGTGCAACTTATTGCATGCAATACAAATACAGTAGCATAGTATTTAGTTGTTTTTAAAATCCAATAATTACCGACAATTTCTTAATTTAGATTTCTGTACATAATAAGTAATGAATGTATGAATGACATTTTAATGAGAATAATAATGTGTCTGTGAGGACAGATAAGGATCAGTCCAACGCGAGCGGCGCGGTTAGAACGTCGATCTCGGTGGGTGCCAGTGGTGCCACCATCATGTCCCGATGTCGACGCACGCGCGCGGCGGGTACCGACCGACATGACCCCGCCACCGCTCAAGCTCGTGCGCACGAGTCGCGGGCGACCGTTTTCCATTTATTTAAAGCTAGCAACTGCTTGCGAATCATGCTCTTGAATGGATTTGGAAATTCCCGTAATTTTGTTTCGGAAATAATGCAACTTAAAAGCAAAAATATAAGTCCTCTTTATTCTCCTTCTCGTGACACGATGTGGGTGGAGTTAGGCGATTGGTATTGTTAACTGTTTATTGAAACCACAACTACCTAGTAAAAATGTAGAATAGAATGACTAGGGCAAAATTATCAAAAACATAGATAGTCAGTTACTCAGTTACTCGTATAACACTATAACTAATTAAGTTGTGGATTTTTGAAGTGAAACTTCTTATGCGACTTGCAAGCGTTTAACGACTAACGCTGATATTTTTTTTTGTACTAAGTACTTACACAAACGCCGCGGTGCTATCGTTAGCGTGACTCAGAAACTTGAACAGCGCTATCTAGTTTGAAATGTAGAAACCATACGTACCATACCGTACTATCAGTCTATCACTGATTTTCATTTAAGTACTTATTTTCATTTTTTTTAGTATGATTTGATACACATATAATTTATTTAATTGCAATATCACAGTTCATAAATTATAAATATCCAAAGATAATTTACAATGAAAATATTGTTTTATTCGAAGCGGGTTTTTAAGCACAGCGCCATCTAGGAGTGAACCTTCCTTGTAAACCATTTAAAATAAGCAAACTGGTAAGCAAAAAGTGCGCGCACGGCGTGCGAGTAGCGCTCGGCGCCCCGAGCTGGATCACTTTAAACACTCCATTAATTAGCCCAAGAGCTCTGCCACGTAATTTTGCACTAAAAAATTATATAATTATATCTCATGTAGTTCATCCTTATTATCACACTGTCCCACAGCTGGTCTGGTCTAGCTTGTGGAAGGTGAAGGTGATGTTTCGCCATAGCTGATTATAGTACTGCCGCGCTGAACGACCACGGAATAGCAGACCTTACGCTCTTTTCCAGTTATTTACAGAAAACTATAATTAATGTAGACAACACTGCAAAAAACTGAAGTACCTTGCGAGATTCGAACTCGAGTTGAATCGAGACTGTCGGGCGTTTAAAGCACTTAAGTAGGTAAACGAGATCATCGAGACGAGACCATTATAATTCTCAGACATCTTACGACCTCGTTTGATTACTCTCCCGGTTTTTTTTCTCGTATGACTCATGCTTAGGTATATTATGTACAATTGGACGGCGACAGTACTTGTCAAATTAATGTGTGATTTTTCGGTACGGGAGCACGATTTGAATACTTCGGCTCTAAAATGTGTCATCGTGCGAATTGAAGTTCAGTGCATGTTTCGAATTTGATAGTTCTCCTCAGTTTTGTTGGTTTGTTTTTTGTTTCGTTATTGATTATTTTTATTATTCTCATTATTTTTAGGCAGAACAAATATGAATATATATCAACGTTAAGAATTAATAACGTAGAAAGGTTGCGAAATAGATGTGAGAGGTTCAGATACGTCTCTATAATTTTATTTGTATTACACAGTCATGTTGGTAATGAATTTTATTTGACGATTATTCTGCTGAAAACTATTTAACGCTCTGAAGCTTTTTTGATATTTTTTATTTCGTTTTATTGGCATTGAAATATTATAGAGTCTAGACTATCATAGCCTATGAGTATTACTTAATGCACATTAAGTAGGGTGAAAAGCGGTGGTGGGGACCGAGTGCGGGTGGAGGGTTGTAGAAGCGTGTGGCTGCGATGTTAACATGTGGTGTGGTGGTCGGCAGTTCGTGCCCGATGACCTCAAGGACGACAAGTACTGGGCGCGCCGGCGGAAGAACAACATGGCCGCCAAGCGGTCGCGCGACGCGCGCCGCATGAAGGAGAACCAGATCGCGCTGCGAGCTGGCTACCTGGAGAAGGAGGTGAGTCACTGAGCGATGCCAGCCCGCCCCGTCCGTCGTCCGGAATACCACCCTCCGTAACAATTCATACATGACACTATATAAAAGGCTACTTGCTTTTATTTTTGTTACTGTTAAGTACCTACTTTGAAGATAATCAAATCGATTCGTTTAGCAAAGTTATAGTAAATGAAAGGCTTGTCGAATTTTATTGAAGAACGCATTCAATTCGTCCATTTTCAGAATATGGGTCTGCGGCAAGAAGTGGAGTTGCTTAAAAAGGAGAACCACATCCTGCGGGAGAAGCTGTCCAAGTTCGCGGACGTCTAGGGCCGCAGCACAAACATGCGCACGCGCTTCGATATGTAAGTGCACGCACACTGCCACTGCCCGTTGGACATAATTATAGCACACAAACACACACATACAATTAAATAAATGTCCCATTAATAAAACAGCGATGTAATCAGGTTTGTTTGATGTAAGTACATATTTATATTAAAAAGCACATTATACAGAATTTGTGAAAAAGGGTTTATCTAAACTATTTAATTGTTAGGAATGCCTTCTCATGCTCCTCATCAAATTTATTCAGTGATTCTCATTCTACTCGTACAAACAACTAGACAGACAGAAAAAATTCAGTAAACTATATAGAGAGGATGTAAGACCGGGTTCGAACAATGTTCCTTTACCTATAGCTACCTACGTTATGTATATATTTCTTATTTACTAGCTGACCCGACCAATATTGACTTGTCTTAAATATGAAAATTGAATTCCATTATTTGCAGCACGTATTCTGTCAATGTTATGTCAAACTTAGCTTACATTACAACGTTTATATTGTCAGAAGCGTTAAGGTTATATTAGAAAATTTAATATGGTTGTCAATTATTCTTAATTTTTCTAATTTTCTACGCAATTTTTTATTTTTTCTATCTTATGAACCTTCTGCTGACAATAACAAACAACAAATAAAGAATTAGCGGAATCAGTCCAGCCGTTCACGCCTGATGCTGTGTCCAAGGAAAATAGGGATTTATTTTTATAAATTATATAATATAATATTATATAATATATACACTGTGTGATTTATATTTCACCTGACATACTCGAGGACATGAAAGAACATGGTCATAGGCAATGATTAAAAATATAAAGAAAACATTCTACACGATAATTGTGCGCTACGGCGACCGACGCCGAGTGGTGGGTTTAATGCCCTTTAGTGAAGTAGTTTATACCGCGCGCTCAGTTTGTCCATATAATGGGTTTGTAATGGATACCTAATTACGCCAAATATTACACCCTTAATAATTGCATATTTAGAATGAGAATTGAATACTGAGTACCCCCTATCAATAGGTAGGTATATCAAGTTACTTACCAATCTCCCTGTATAATACAAAACGAACTTGCTTGTCATTGTTCCAGGTGGCGCCCCGGTCGTCCAACCGCCTCGGTCGCCCCGGCCGCCACTGTCGCTCCGGGCACTTGTCTTAACATCTACTTGTGACGCTTTTAATATTCGGTTTACATGTACCCACATCTACTGACTAATCATATTGTATTGTATTGTTAGCTATACGAAACTATCGCTCCGACTTCGGTCCGCCCTCCCCCTCCGCCCCCGAGGCACTCCCGGATGTTGTACCCCCACCCGCTGTTGTTGTTTCATGTAAAGATGTATTTATGTACCGATTCGCCGATCGGTCCTTTGATAGTTAGTTTGTTAAGAGTGAATCGTTTAAAATCTTGTTATAAAGTGCGCCGCGCGTACGGATCGATCGGCGAATCGAGCCCCGTAAGTTATACGTTTCGTTGTTTTATAGTAGAAGTAATCGATATCACAGTTACCGTAAGTTAGTTAGTTTAATAGGTGAATCTTAACCAAAGTTCCGCTCGAGCCCGAGACAGGACCGGACAGGAGCGGACCGGACCGCCCCGCCGCGGCCGCGTCCGTCCGTCCGTCCGTACAGCCGTACAGCCGTACACCGTACACCGTACGCCGGCGGCGCTCGGCCCCGTCCCGACACCCGCCGCGCCCGCGCCCGCGCCGTCCTCCCGTCTGAGCGAACACTAGTTTTGTTTCGACTTTACTTAGTGGATAGTTTAAGTAGTCGTAGATTCCGTAGCGTAGTCGTTATTAGTCTATTTTTGTTATGGCCGTAGTTGTTAACGTTTTTGAAAGTTTATATTTTATTTTGTTTAGTTGTATAGAGAGTCGCGGCCGCCCGCGCTCCCGACACCTGGGCGTCTCCTCCGCAGTCCTGCACTCTATTTGACTCGTGCTAATGTTATAATATATTTTTGTAGGTTTTTGTCGTTGATAGATGAGTCAATTGAATGTTTATTGAATTGAAATAAAATTAATGTTTATGAACTAAGACTAAGAAGTTGTTGCATTTGAAAGTATTTTATGAATACAAAGCGAGAACAATAACATGTTTTTTCTATAAAGGTTTACATGTGAGGGATCCTATAGGTGTGACGGTTGAACTTTTGAAATGCACTGTTTCATATCAAACGATATTATATGTAATCGTGTTAATGTTAATCGGCCACGCGGCCGGCATTTGATATTCCATCTTGTTTGTTAAATGTATACATCCAATTATGCATATATAGTGTGGTGCGGTACCGCGGGCCACCTCTCGGTACCGGGTACCGGCCTGCGTACATACGTAACATACTCGTATTGTAAGTGTAAGTGAAGCAGTCCGTGTGGTGTTACGTCGCTCGTCACTTGTCACTCGTCGCTGAAGCCTGCGAGCACTGCAGTCTGCAACCAACCTAAAACCATATTAATTTACATGTACGAGTAGAATTTCGTTTGATTTTAACTTATGTGGTTCTATGCATTAAAATAAACGTTAATTGTTGTATTTATGTTTATTTATTAGCGAGCCCGCCCGCGTTACCGAGCCGCCGATACAATTCCTGATCGCTGTTGATGTAATAAATCGTGGTGAAGTACCTTGCACAACCTTGACTTTCATTGGCTGCCCCCAGCGCCGCCACCCACACACCCTGTCGACACCTCTTTATATTCTTATAAACACACTATATAATATTGCATTATATAAATGTTGTTCGCGTCAATAAAGAATTTTAATAAGTAGATAAGTGAGTGCCATCGGAATCACCTAGGTGGCACTGAGCTCGACAAGTTTCATTTGATCTTCGTGCTCGGGTATTTCGTGTTGCCGGGTTTAAATATAAAAAAATGCTTATAGATGTATTAGTTTATTCTGAAAATTATCGATGAAGGTAGGTACGGAATATTGTGATTTACTGGCGACCCCGTCTACAATACTGCTATCTTGTATTATTGAGTGACATCTATCGAACAGTATACTTTAGACTTTAGAAGAAAGCTGTTACACTAATTTAACTTACTTACCTACTAATTATTGGTAGGTTTGTACTTTGTAGGTTGGGTAGGGTTGTATCCCAAAACATTTTAGTTGTCTCCCAAGCAATACACTGACGGACGCAATACATGAACTAATTGTGAAGATTTAATCTAAATGTTTATAATACTTTCCTGGTGAAATGAAGTGTGCGTAAAGTGATAATTATTGAAACTGAAACCTATTAAAAAGCAATTATTAACGCCCAACACGGAATGGGTTTGGTACGACTTAACTTATTGTCGAGCTGTAATTATGGACTGAACAATAAGCTCAGTGTCGCTGATCGTTATGATAACGGAGGCATATTTATGTCGGATATATAAAACATGGACACAATCATTTAATTTATCACTATTTTACTCGATCAAGCTTCCCGAAAATCGTATAATAATATTATGTTAAGACGTAAGCAAATACGACAACACCGAAGCGTAACCGTAGCCGCGTCTACCAGGCTCCGACCCCGGTCCTAGATGTCTACGTACCTCTTCATGTGGCAGATAAATGTTTGTAGGTACCTACTCGGCTTGAGGGTGCTAGTTTCGAGTCCTAGTTTATTGAAGTTATACTTCTTTTGGCGCGATAGGGAAAAATAATGAGAGATTTTTTTTAGGATTCACGAAAAAACCCGACACCCTGAAGTTAGCTATAGTCTATATCTAGTGAACATTTTAGTTTTTGTTTTTTTCAATGTCTTAAGGCATGTGAATGTTAAATTTTTATTTGTTATACTATTGACTTATTATTACCAAGTCAATGTGTTATACTGTCATCTTATTGCATGGAACTTGGAAGTAATAAGTAGGTACTACGTACCTACAACACTATTCTTTTTTTTTCTTCAATATGGCGTTGGCGTAAATACACTCTGCCAAAAACAAGTAAAGGTAGGGAAACAGGTTTAAAAGGCACTTAATACTTTCATGTCTTAATGTTATTGTTTATTGTTGTTTTCACAGATACAATAGTTCACAGATTCAGTACTATGGTATGGTATATGTATAGTATATGTATGGTATTAGTAGTGAACTATGGTAATTTAAAAAGTATCATAAAAAATTGGTTGTCTGTAAAGTCGGTTTACTGACGATAGTTGAACGTGACAACGTCTTAAGAAAATACTGATGGAATGGTAGCATTTTTCAAAAGAAAATTTTAATTTCATTTGTTAAATAGATTTTGTAAAATAAATGTACTATAGTATAGCAGCTGTCCACGCAGACGCATCGCTCACTCAAGTAGGAGAGAGACGGATGTCGAACGCTGCCGAACGCAAAGGCCGATTGTGCTTCGCCGTTACGGTAACGCCGGTAACGACGCATGAGTCATGTTTTTTCATGCGTGCCACCGGCTCTATCGAATTATAGGACGTTGTCGCGTCAAAAACGTTTATGTAAGTAACAAACGAACAATACCTCATAATATTGATAAAATTACATATCTGAAAATAAGCATGAAACCAGGAACTTAGTAGGAATATTTTAATCACAGCATTGAGTAAAAAAGTTTCGTTCCAATACGTATAATAGATTACTCTGTGATTAAAAAACAATGGGCCTTGTTGAATAAATACTCTATGGACCATATTATATCTGTGAACTATTGTATCTGTGAAAAAGACAATAACACTATGATGAAGAAAACATTAACAATCATTGACGTATTATAGTAGGGACACGATATATTGTGCTATACGTACTACTACTACTACCTAATGAGGCCGAAAATCCGCCATGTTTACCGACCCAAATGTCATTGTCAGTCAGTTCATCCGGTACTTGCCTTGTCAAAAAGTCGTGGTTAAAGTCAAATCAGCCATCTTTAACCATACACAGTACACAGGTACGCTATAAATAACATTAAAAATATTGGTTAATGTTAATGTTGCCGGGAAAATAAAGGAAGATTTACATTATAATTAGCAAGGTTCTTATGTGCAGTTATAGGTCATGAGTAGTTGATGTCATGAGTTATAGGTCAGCACTAAAACCGCCATGTTTGGTGGCCAGATGACGTAACAGTGGCACGCATTTTTTGTTGACATGTAATTTCCATAGGTTTCATACTTCCATATTGACAATGGACAAGACACAAAAAATTTGGCATTTACATGACATTAGACATTGACAATAACAAAATAAACAAAATCAGAAAGCGAAAACGTCGTAACTCGAATTTTGGGCAAAATCACTTTTTACCATGGTTGGCTACAACCCATTAATGGCCCACTACTGAGCACGGGTCTCTCCTCGTACCTGAGGAGGCCTAGAGCATACTCCACCACGCTGCTCCAGTGCGGATTGGTGGTGGAGGGGTTAGTGGCCAACCCAAGTGTCGGAAATTTTAAGCCGCCCGAAGGTATCCGACATGGCTTAACGACTGCTACCGAATGATAACAACCGGGACCGACGGCTTTACGTGCCCTCCGAAGCACGGAAGCGCTCAAGAAATTTTGCCACTAGCGGTCACCCATCCAACTACCGACCGCGCCCGCTGTTGCTTAACTTTGTCGATCACTTGAGATCGACGCAAGCCGCCGGGCTATGAGCGCTTCACTTCGCTTTTTACCATATTCTTATGTAAATATGGTTTTCGCTTTCTGCCGTCGAAATGTTAAATCGTAATCTTATTGATCTTATTTACAACATTAGAGGCGACGAGCGTACCAACATGCGCGACAAATAGAGGTTCTATTTCTTTTTTGTTGGTAGTTTTTTTTATTTGGCTATGTGCGGTTTAGCGGGCCACTTCAAACGTGATGCGCGCGCATGTTAAAATTTCACTCTCAGCAACTTCAACCTGTTACTTTTTTCTTACCGTGATGCTCGCGCATCTGGAATAATTATAACTTCAGAAAATATTCCTGATACATGTTTCTGTGCAATAAAAATGCTACTGCATTTTGTTGCGTTCCCATTTTGCTCATATGCCCAAGCCCGCTTTAGGCCACCCCAGGCTCATTTTAAATGCTACGGTGAATTTTCGAAATTAAAAGTAGCCTTCCTTATTACTTCAGCTATTTGCCAGTGAAAGTCCCGTCAAAATTGGTCCAGCCGTTTCTGAGATTAGCGAAACCAAACAGACAGACAGACAGACAGACAAAAATTGTAAATGTTATTTTGGTATATTTTCCATGGTTCGGTTAATTTAATATTACAAACAGACACTTCAATTTTATTTATTTGTATAGATTACCTACTTACTTACTTTATGCAACTCATTGACTTATAAAGGAGTGCGCACATTACAACGACTCCACGACCGACCGACGCCAACGCGACTAATACCTTGACAAAGCTAACATTCAATTATGAGCCTTATATCTTTGAAGGTAAGGTTGAATTTCGAACTTATACTTAAAAGCCCTGTACGGCTCGCCCTACACCCATAGCCGTTCCGTTTCGAGACCAACGCGTCGACGTTGCGTTGACGACTCACCGTAGACGAGTAGTCCACGCGTCGACCGACACAATGACGTAATGTAACTAGCGTCGGAGTTGAAACGGAGTGGAGACGGAGTCGAGTTGACGTCGATGAAGCGTTGATCGCGGAACGGAACCTCGGAGTTGAAACGGAGTGGAGTCGGAGTGGAGTTGACGTCGAGTTGGTGTAATGTGCGCACTCCTTAAGTCAATGATGCAACTGCAATAAATTTGGCATCTAATAGTTTTACTCATCTAGGTATTTTATACTTATAATATACGTTTTTCTCTTTTTTAAAACCAGGCGTCGCTTTTCGGGAGTCAAACGAAGGACGTTTAATTGGCTGTGATACATTACGGTAGAATAGGGTAATCCAGCTGTAAGATAATATGAACAGCGCGTAAAGCCGTAAAGCGGGCCACCTCAGGGACCGGGCGGGGACACTCAACGGAAACACAGTCGTGTCTATGGACTTTTATTGGTTTTTATTGTAAGACGCCTAATCACAATATTTTACATGTCACAACATCTACTTATAAAGTTATATTTTCTAAAATTAAAATGATCATCTACATTTTTGAAGATAATACTTCTCCGTACTAGCGGCGCGCGGCGGCGTAGATTGACGCCAGCGCCGCACCGCAGCGGCAGCGGCTCCTATCATATAGACAGGATCATAAATTTCATTCCACTGATTTTACTCGCATCATTTTCACACACATATGACTTCCAATAAATAGATTATTTTGTACTGCAGTTAGATTATAAAATTAGGTATATAGCTTTCGTATTTATTCAGAAATGATCTCTGTAAAAAATATAAGTAGATACCTATCTATAAAATAAGTATTGCCTGCATAATAAATATGACCCCTATTGTAATAGGTTACATTAACAACGGACCTTGGCCGCGGACGCTGCGTTATCTCGGTGAGATTTCGTTGTGGTACTATTAGTTAGGTACCGAGTTCCCTAAGGCACTTTCGATATAATCTCTTGACAGACAGTCACCAGTATAGATACAATAAGCTAGGAGGATATCGCCAGAAAGTGGCGTAGGTAAGACTTATTTGTTTTCGGAACTTTACAAATGTTTCGCGTAAATCCTTATTATGTATGTAACTAAACTAAAACTAAAAGAGTTTGAAAAAACATGTTTATACTTAGTTTCTGCTTATTGCGACTATAATGAAAAAAATCCAAAATTATATTTCAAATGTTATTATTTTATGATCTTATATTTTACAAATTCTATAGCTGAAAACAGTCTAAAATATTTTGTTATACGTGTTTACGATAAGCCTACAATTTAAAACTACGATTTCTTTTCGCAATGCAGAATGTTTCAAAAGGCAAAATTAATGTGTGTGTACTTATGTACACGCTTTAGAAGTTATACTTCTTTGGCGTAACAAGATAAAAATCTTTTCAAAAATTTCATTTATTATAATAATATAATGAGAAATATTATTATTATTTTATTTGTATCTATTATTAATTTATTTATAAACTTATTACACATTAAATAAGAATGTGAAAATTTATTTTAGTTTATGATGTCAATAATTTGACATTCATTATTCTTCAATCAATACAATATACCGCCAACTATCTACTTAATCCATACTAACGAGTTCTATTATTCTACTATTATTTACTAGATGGCGCTAGGCCGATGGCGTTCTTATTCTTTAAGTTAGGAATGTTCACCCCTAGATGGCGCTGTGCTTAAAACCCGCTTCGAATAAAACAATCAATTGTAGTATTTTCATTCTAAATTATCTTTAAATAGTTATAATTTATGAACTGTGATATTGCAATTAAATAAATTATATGTGTATCAAATCAAACTAAAAAAATACTAGAATATACAACTTGAACATAGTTATCAATTTTCATACCACCTAGAACTAACTTCATGCTGTTAAATTTAGGTGTCGGTGTGCGCGCGCATCGTAAAAATTCACTCTCATCATTTTTCTCCATCGCGCCAAAAGAAGTATAACTTCAAAAATAAAAAATTTCAGAGTATTATGTATACTCTATACCTACCTATAACCTACATTTCTAAACCGACACATGGTGTAGATCGTGATTACAGTTACTGTACACATTCAAACTAAGGAACAGCTCCATAGATCCGGTTTAAAAAATTAAATTGCATACCAATCCGCGAGATCATTCCAGCACCGTCGCTCGGCGCTCAGTGCGCATACTTAGTTTTTGAAATAACATCAACGAAGGCACGTCGCAGGTACAAGTAAGGTACATTTATATAATATAGCATAAAGTAATATAGGATAGGAATGAATTATCCAGCGATACTTAACGATAACTCCTCGCCTGACACAAGCGCTTAGAAAACATCGATATATAAAAGTACATAAGGGGCACTCGAATTCGGCAAAGCGCTACGTTAGGCGGCGGCTAGGCGGGGGTGGCGTCGAGGTCGAGCGCGGCGGGCGCGGCGGGCGCGAAGGAGCGCACGATGGCGTCGAGCGCGCTGTACGTGCCCGCCACCAGCCCCACCAGCCCCACCAGGAACAGCAGCGCGTCCTTGGCGAACACCGCGCAACGCGCTGCGCTCGCCTTCTCCGGGAACCGCAGGCACGCCTCCATCAGCGCCGGGAAGCAGATGCCCAGCGCCGACAGGCACAGCGCACCGAACAGCGAGATAAACAGCCCCAGCTTGGGCACCGCCGCCGCCAGGGTGACTGCCAACATTCTTATTGTTAACTAATCAACTCAACTCAATTGATACCGCTTTGTCTATGGTTAACCATGTAGTAGCCTAGTATTAACTTGAGGAAGTCTTTGACTAAAGTTTATCTTGCACTACTTAACGTTTATTAAAAACACCGTAACTGTTTGACAATGCAACAATAAATAAATATTTTTTTAAAACTCTGAATTCCACAACTGTTATTTTTAACTTGTGAATCTCCATATACTAAGGAAACACCGACAATAGCTCTTGTGGAAGTTTTCATCGGCATTTACGAGTGGTCGAATTTATTTAGGAAGTCATTTCTCACTTTATGAAGATTCAATGTCGGATATAGTCAGTTCACCAGCACTGACTTATCAATGTTATAAAATAGTTTTTGTTAGAAAGATTCAATAAAACGAATTCAGCAGAAGACGGTAAATAAAAATGTTAAGCAAATTTCCCATATCACACATTTATGAAAAATAATATATTCAAATTATCGGCAGGGTGATATACGGCTACGGTAGCAATATACTCGCAACAAACTTTAGTACCTACCTACCTAGATGTTAAAAAGGAAACGTTGAAAGCTCGTTCAACACGAGGTGCGTGGCGTGTGACCGTTTTGGCGGCCTAGTATATTGACCCTAATCCCATGCCAGTATTCCAGTGTGTCGTAAGAAATTACGGAAGCCGACTCTTGCTGGGTGGTGGGGCTCAAGCGCGGCCGGCTAGCTGCCATCGCTCGCTCGAGACAGCCGCCGAGCAAGTCGTCGTGCTGGGGGCTCGAGACCCAGTCCTATCTTTCTTACGTCTTCCTTCTTTCTGAGCCGGCTACGTTACGGTGATGGCTTTTGTGTTATCCGTGTGCGTGGGCGACCACTTATCAGGAGGATCGTAAACTCGTTTGTCGGCTATTAAAGTGTGTGGGGTGTGTGGGGTACTGACAGGTGAGCAGGCAGAGCCCGACCCGCAGCGCATACTCGGCGAGGCGCAGGCGCGCGGGCGTCGCGCCGACCAGCCGCGGCGCCACGTAGCCGCGCCACAGCACCTCCACCGGCACGTAGCAGTGCAGCCCGTAGCTGATGAAGATCGCCAGCGCGAACATCACCATCACGCTTGTCGCCAGCCTGCCGGGACGCACACAGCCGATCATATAGCTACGCACTTACGTCCTACGTGGCCTTGTTTATTCTACACCTAATATTTATGATTTATATTCTGTATAGAAAAAAGCTGAGCTTAGTGAGGGCTCGCGTAGTTTTTCTCACGGGTAATTTTAACTATAAATAATATGTGACATTGTCGCTTTCTGGCCAAAAATCCGCCGTTATTTTTTATTTTTAAATTTAGTTCCGTTGCAGTGATGTTAATATGTATATTATTGTTATGTTATGTAATGTTAATAATATTATAAGTCTTTACGTACGTGATTTTGTACCTACATAATTGGGCAAAAAGTGTGGCATAAACAATATCTTTATTTACCTACTCCACCATTCATGGAATGATAAAAACTAAGAAACTCTACAATGTAACGTACCTATTATGTAAGGAAAATGATGTAAGAGTCTAAAGTCTGTACTAGGATAAATTGTTTTTTTTTACTACAGATCTCCAGGCCCTATCATCATCTACAAGTATCATCCCACTCATTTTGAAGTTTAGTGAAAAGTAGCTATCGGTACATACCTCGCGAAACGAATTATATGGTATTTCAAGGCAAATTACCAAATTGATAATGACATTATACAACGATAAGTTAACTATATGTACGGAATAATAAAAACAGGTCAGGACACTTAATCTAGATGTTGCATGAATAATCTTCCAAGAAGAGATCGCAATTACTTTATTGTCCTCAATGAAGATATACATGGGTAGGTAATGCGAGCGCGAGCGGACGTCGGTCGCCGACGCGGCGGCGGCGGCAGCGGGTCGCTATGCACCGCGCGCCGCCTCGATATAGGACTTTGATACCGTTCGTTTATGGTGAGGGTGCCGGGAGCCGTGTTGAAGCCGAGTTCCTAGCGCACGGCGGCCTCGGCAGCTCCGGGGAGTACAATTACTTCATAGGAAGATAATTGGTAAGTGAGGTAGTTGCGTGAGCGCGGGCTGTGGTAGCGCGGCGCTGCGGCTACACGAATACACGATACCATCGAACAAATTAGTATATCATTACAAATGGATCGACATGTTTACGTATACCTACCTATACAATAAAAGTTGGAAGTTAATTGAGTCGGCTTAGACGGAATCTATTATAGAATGCTAGCAACGTTTCCACTGCATCGTTTCATGGTGCGTAGATTAAATACGCTTATTATTTTTCAATAACTAAGAAGATGAGATAGATGGTAAAAGCAACATGTTACCGCTCTTCGGCTACTTAAGTAATCAACTCTTTCCTGTACACAATCGCAGGGGCAATTTCGCTTATGTCAACCGCATACTTCAGTGTACTTCATATCTATATGAAATTACTATGTAAATTTTTATAGATGAAACAACAATAACAGAAACAAAATAAATTTCGCCAAATCGCAATATAGAAAGTAACAAGTACTCACGGTCCTTGCGGCAGGTCGAGTGTGATGGAGTCGCTACAGTCGGCGGCGCAGTACGCGTAGCCCAGCGCGCCCACCGTCACGTACAGCACCACGATGAAGCCCATGCCCACGTTGAGCACGCCGCACGGCCGCCCGAACGCCTTCGGGGTCTTCATGTTATTCTCCAGCGCGATCACCTGCCGACCGACCACGCAGACATCACCACACCACCACCACATCTCACTCGTCCACTCACCACACCAGCAATTGAGACCGATTATTGTATTTAAACGTTTCTCTTCAAATAGTAAAACCTTCGAAAGCGACAACGTAGTATAAAAACGTGAAATGTGACTCACCACGCCGACGGCTGTCAGCGCGAAAAGGATGGTGCCGAAGAAGAGCGGGAAGGTGGCGGCCGAGCCCCACAGGTCGAGCGGCGGCGGCTGAGCGGCCTGGCCCGGCTTCTTGCCCGACACCAGAAAGAACACGATGATGCCAAGCCCCACGAACGTCATCACGTTCGCTAGCGCCGAGAACGGCGCAAGCAGTTTCAGGTTGGGGATGAGGTTGAAGGCGATCAGCGGGCCCAGGATGATCAGCATGTAGCTCTTGACGGACATCTCGTTCCCCTCGTCGTAGTACGGATCGAATACCTGAAAACGAGACGGAAGGTTTAGTTGGGGGACGAGGCGCGACGTGGTGGTGCGGAGGTGTGGCCCGTCACGTGTGCAGAGAGAGGCGTGCGAGCGCTGACCCGCTGGCGACCATCCACTTAACCCAATTGCTTACACTGCCGAGTGACGTCACACTGACGCCGGTGCCCTATTGCCTATTGCCTGCCTACTCGTGCCGTAATCGATCCGTTTCACCGTCGAGCTAACGACGACGACGCCACGATACATTCAAGGCTCATCACGTGCTCGCTCTATGTACAAACATACCTATGCATCTTTGGACCCGCAATTCCCGATTACAACATTATGCCGAGATACAACATTCATCATCGTTGTGTCAATTAAAATACTCCAGAAGGAAGTTCACATTTTAAAATACAAATAATACATAGGTACTAATATTATTATTTAAGCAGAAACGAAAGTGTGTTTGTTTGTTTGTCCTTGTTTCACGTCGCCACGGGGCGACTGTTATGGTATAATTTTTGTGTGTGTGAAATAGTTAGGAGGCTGGAGAGTAACGTAGTTTACTGCGGTAAAGCATCTCATTCCCACGGGAAGATCCATTAAGATGTGTATTTGAATCACAACGTTACAGTAACAACATGAGTAATAATTTGTTTGACCTTCTGTAACTTCGTAAAGGGTCTGAGGACTGATATACATTTTCCGAATATATTTAGTTGGAAGGTCGAAGATGATCATAGGCTACTTTTTACATTTGAATAACATTGAATTCCCATGGGAAAATGCGATGATTTGTGCTTTGATTTGTGGTCATACTAAATTTCAATGTATGTTTGTGCAACTTTTTCATCGAAACAGTCATTTCCCAATTGTTGTAAACCTAGTCAAATGATAGACGTTCGCCACTTTGAGTAGTAAATTATGCACTGGATTTCATTCACAAACAAACGGAAATCAAATGTTAATCCCGACAATCTGCCACAGCTACGGGCGGACCGCAGTCGGCGCTCGGCGGTGTCGCGATCACCTTCTTTAAGTTGTCGGCTATGAAGACGATGTAGACGCAGCAGATGCCGAGCTGGTACACCACGAGGAAGACGTCGACGGCGAGCGCGGCGGGGCGCGCCAGGCGGCGCAGCGGCGTCGGCCCCGCGCTCAGCGCCACCGCCGCCGCCGCGGGGTACGCCAGCAGCGGCGTGCGCTCTCGCTTGCACGCCTCGTACTGCGACCGCACCTGCGGATTCATGCGGATACGTCCACGTTCCAAACTCAACCATTTTCATTATTATAAAATGATTCCGTGCGCTTTCGTTGTGCGGAAGGGGTGGCGCCGGTCATATTAAATTGTTATCGATCACACCGAAAAAAGTTCGACTTGTGAGCGTAATATGAACGATTTATTTGTGCACTAGTAGGCAGTAGGTATATAATAATATGTATGTAGGTAGAGAGATAGCAGATACTGACGAGCACGTGCAGGCAGTGCGTGACGAGCACGCCGCCGAGCACGGTGGCGAGCGCACCCGTCACCATCCCCGCGCGCGCGAACCCCTGCGGCATGGCCAGGATGCCCGTGCCCAGACTGCACTTCAGCAGGTGCACCAGCGTCTCGATGTTGCTGCAACATCACACGCCCTGTACTGCCGCTGCCCTCCGCGTCCACCGACACAGCGCATCATCACGACTACGGTGTACTTGAACGGTCATTATATAGGTATAATTTTAACATTTATTGAGAAATGTGTGTGTACAAAATGTCTCGGAAATATTGTTGACTCACTTAGTGGGCTTGTCGAGCTGCCGGTGCTGGTGTGGATCGTAGTCGTCCGCGGCGTCATCGCTGGAAATATAACATTTTGATAACTTTTCACTCAGAAGCGTAAGAGGCTCCATCCTACCTTAACCACGAGCCGACTCTCCTACACGTGTACGAGTTGCACAAGTCGCTAGGCTCTGTATTATCCGTTTTGATCTAGACAATACCTACTAATGCACGGTGGAAGGGTATTTTTACCCATCGGTTTTTATACCACCCTCCTTCTAAATCGACTAAAGAATGAACCTCTGTATTAATTATTTAACACTTTCACAGAAAACAACTTTACAAATTGTGCATAAAGCTCCGCTTCTGTAATCAATAAATAATACAAAATAAGCATAATATATCGACGGTTAAAAGGCGAATTGATTCAAGCGCCATCCTGGGCGATATTGAGTTATATACATCATTGGAATCGGCGAATTTTTCCGCTTCGATTGAGCCAGGTTTGAGGTTAATCTGAGCACTTTTTTGGCGTTTGGCTCCATGACCAATTTGGGTATCATTTTTGCTTACGTGGTATCAAGTGTAGCGAATTTGGTTGTTTTTTTCAAAGCATGTATATAGACCCACGAAAAAAAAGGGTTTTTCTTACTATTTGTAATTTAAGCCATTTATCCTCGGATGGAATGAAATGGTATCGGCATTTGAATTATTTTTACTTGATCTTAAATAATTAAACAAAGGATGTTAATTCCTTTTTGCTTGAACCATATTTATTAGTGTATGTAACTTAAATCATTTTGCCTTGAACATTCAAACATTATCTCTGTCGCTTGAATCAATCTTACCTGAACTAGTATGTTGAAGAATATCACTTGTGCTAATTTTCCTTGACCAGTTTTAAGTCAAATCATTTAGAATTACGAGTAGTGCCAATATTCGAAGGCTGATTATTACAAATATTACCAACGTTTAAATATACTTAAATTTAAGTAAATGAATAATTAAAACAAAAGTTGATTCATGAAAAGAATTGTTTTATTTTAATTCTTTCTTTGTATAAAATCTTGCGATTAAAACAATTTTTTTAAAATCTTATTACATCACTGTGTAATTTGAGTCATTACCCCTTGAACAGTTTACAACTAGGTGAGCGGTTTAAATCATTTATCCATGAACAGTTTACAACTAGGCGAGTGATTTAAATCATTTATTCATGAACAGTTTACAACTAGTTGAGTGATTTAAATCATTTATCCATGATCTGTTAAAGAAGTCATTGTACACTTGAATTATTTTGCTTTGAACAGATAAATAGTAATCGTGTACTAAGATTCCTTTTGCCCTGATCAGAGAATTGTGCAAAATGGCTCAAGTTACATCTAACTCCGTTAAAAAACACCTTTTATTTGTTATATATATACAAAAAATTAGCACAAAATATGCCGCTTTATGATTGGGGAGACTCGTCAATTTTTATTGTATACTTTAAGAATAGTGATTTTTTTTCTCAAAAAATAAACTTTAAAACGCTCTCCTTTAAAGTTCTCAAAATGGCGCTTGAATCAAGTCGCCTTTTAACCGTCGATATGCTCACTTGGACGGGATGACAGCGGGTGAATTGGTGGCCGACTCTTCCATCGGCCGCAACTGAACTATCTCCGACTGTTCCACGTCCATTCTCGTGTCACTCGCCTCCCCGCTAGCCAGTCTCCGCTCTCCGCTCGCCGCTCGCCGCTCGCCTGCGACAAGTGTATCCGTTAGTTGCTGACGAATAAAATAAAATATTTATCTTCATTTAATTTTTTATTGATTCAGCATAAAAAAATTCACATAATCCCAAATTTTCACTTCCCCACTCCCACCCCTAAAATTTAAATCGCGCTCTTTGTATTTTTTTATGCAAGCCGCCGGGCTATGAGCGCTTCAAAAACTTGCTTTTAAAAACTAAATTTTGAAATTTTTGAAATAATGGTTTGAAATAATGGCTCCCACACATATGACTTTTTGAAGTGAATACTTCTTAAGTATCGTTGTGATTTGGAATTCGTTGAAACGGAAATGACGCGAATGAAGCATCGGCAAAATGGCGGCTGACGTAATCAAAGCAAAACATCAATATTTGGACTGACAGTATTCGTTGTTGAAGAAGAAGTTTCACTTCTAGCACGTGTGAATTGCACACATTTTGATTTTCTTTTATTGAATGGTTCAATTCTCGTCGCTCTACTCTACGACCATTAGAAATTTTTTTACAGCGTTAAAATTAACCTTATACTTTTTTTTACTTAATATAAGTTATATTTTTGACAAGCTAGGACATCATGGACTGTCATGCCAAAAAAGTGCAGGCCGCTTCTCGAGACATGCCGCACTTAACGATATCATACGCCGGTCCCTTGCCACCGTCAACGTGCCAAGTCTACTTGAGCCGACTGGTATTGCCAGAGACGATGGCAAGAGACCGGATGGTATGAGTTTGATTCCATGGAAGATGGGCCGGGTGCTGGTATGGGATGCAACCTGTTCAGACACGCTGGCCCCTTCCCATCTACATGGAACCAACAACACAGCTGGTGCGGCTTGTGAAGCGGCTGAAAAAGCGAAAGCATCGAAATACCGGGGTCTAGGCTCCGAATACGATTTTGTCCCATTCGGTGTCGAGACCCTTGGTCCGTGGGGTCCTAGTGCTATTAAGCTTTTTAAGGAAATAGCAAAAAGGTTAGTCGACATCACAGGAGACCGAAGAGCTGGCAGCTACCTCGGACAAAGAATTAGCCTAGCTATTCAAAGGGGGAACGCTGCCAGTATCTTCGGAACCTTGCCTAAAGGGACTCCTTTTAATAATATTTTTTAGTTATTATGTTAGTTATATTTATTATACCTACTTTATGTTCTAAAATGTCAAAAGTTTGTCGGCTCTGGTAAACAATTTCTATTTTGTGGGTGTTTTAGCTTTTTGCGTCGATATTGTCTATGAACTGATTGATATAAAGAAAAATTACAATTACAGGTGACACGTTCTGTACAAATCAAATGAAGTTCACTGGTCTGCTGAAGTATGTACCCACTGTCCACCTTGTGTGCACGTTTGTAAATAAGTAGTGTGCGATTGTCGTTAATGACGCACTCACAGGTACATCCAACTTGATTGTTAGAGGTAGCACACAATATGGACTGAGTGGTAATAATGTCTGTGGGTTTGTCACCTCGTTGCTGGTGCTCGTCCGCCTGCTAATAGAACATTGACATAGAACATACAGTATGTTTCTTAATCAGAATGTCGAATATTTGAAATCGAGGGCATATTCATTACCTACGAGGCACCAAGAGAACAGCTGACATCACAATTCACTCCTCGGCGGACGTGAAGAAACTGTTGTGACAACTAAATGCAATGTTCAAGCAATCCCGGTAAGATATGCCTATTCGTAAGCGTTGTAGCATTGTATGAATGGTCCATTACTTAACTATCGATCATAATTATTATGAGATCGGTGTGGCTACGCAACAGAGCGCCGAGATGGAAGCAATGTAAGGTAATTGGTTGCGACGCCTCATCGCGACAACTGATACGAACTGACTGAGTGAATTCGAGTAAGTATAATGAGTAATTACACTTGGAAGGTACGTGGTCGTGTTGCGGTCTCCACAAAACCGGCTGACGAAGCCTCTACTGCTAATCGATATTTTATTACTAAAAATTATATAAATGACTATTATACTCGTAATATTGCTAGCTAGAACGTTGTTCCGCCACATACATAGATTACTTGGTAGTGAACGAATTAAATTTGATAAATTTTAATTTTGGGTAGGGAAGTGAAAAATTGGGATTACGTGTATTTTTTATGCTTAATCAATAAAAAATAATAAAAAAATAGTCCAAAAAATAAAAAGTAAATTTAAGGAGTGGACAAACCTTATCACTTGTGGGTATGAAAAATAGATAGTAGCCGCTTCTGAGACCTACTGAATATGCATATTTCAAAATTTAATTTAAATTTAAAAAAAACAGTCAATCCGTTTCCGAAAAGTATGGTAACTAACATAGTGTTGTGACACGAGAATTTTATATTATATAAGATTGTCTCCTTTAAATGCTGTCTTCAAAAGTGGTAATTTGAAATGTGAAGGATTCACAACAAAGAAAAATGTCAAATCTAAAAAAAAACATGATAACTGAGACTGGAAACCACGCCAGTGCTCGCGCGTTGGGCTCACGTGGCTTTAGGAATTCTTCACAAGTTATGTAAAGTGCACGAGCTATTTAAAAACGCGTAGACTTTAGCGCAAAGCGACGCGCAACGCGCTTTACACATTGTTAGATTTTCCGTATTTAAATCGCAGGCGGCCCGCAACAATAAAGAACTAGCACTGGCCACCGCTGGTCAGCGCTGCACATCATGGGGGCGCTGCACATCATCAGCGGCTGCAGATCTCGACCATTCCTACTGCACGATATCACAATCACAAACTGTTCGCTGACTCCATGATCGCTCGAAGACCCTGCCTGCTGCCCAGCCCGCCGGGTACTTGTCAAACTAGAATTATTTTGCTGTACTAAACATTTTTACATTAGAAACCGGTACTTGCGAAAATAGTTCTTATCAACAATGGTTATGAATTAATTTCGCAGTGATAATCAATAAATTCCTAACGCTGTTATCCTGTGCATCTTCATTCTGTATTCCGTGCTGTGCATAATGCCATACTTTATTTGCCAACAACTTGACTTAGAAATTTTTAATTATATTTACTTTTAGACCGCACAGTGAGTCACATTTCACTTGTTATGTTGTTTGTTACCAGTAAATATAAAATAAATCCTATTTGAAAGAATAACATAATTATCCCGGACTAACTATCCCACACAGTTACACAGAACAAGACTCAGATGGGGACTCCATTCGAGTCTTGTTCTGTGTCGGTCACAGTTGTCATGGGCGGCAGCGGAAGATGGTGCTGCATGTTCGTTTGCTGCCTTAATCCATAAAAAAAATAACATAATAATATTTACGTACGTCGAGGAGTGCTCGAAGAGTACGTGTTACGGGAAGTCGGAGCGATCAAAGTGCGCGCGCGCAACGGAGCGGGACGACTCGGGTCTCCGCTGGCACTGCGTCTGCCGGACTGGAGGGGACTCGGCACTCGCGGCAGACGCTCGGACTACGACACGGCTCACACGGACTGACGGAGTGACGGACGGAGTGGCGCTGGCGCGTCCCGATCCCGACGCCCGGCGGCGCCCCGTCCCCGCCCGCACCGCTACTCCCATTCATTGTCATTACTACATTCACTACCTCATAGATTCACAAGCTTCTTCTCTTCCCAGCCCAGCCACGCCGCGCGACCGGTGCCGCGCGCCGGATGCCTCGCTTGCCGTGCTTGACACACACTAGGGCGCGGATACGGCGCGACGAGTCGACACAAATCCATTGAACATTGAAAGAGCGTCGGTGTCCTTTCGGCACTGATGTGGCACTGACTAATTCAAATTATATACTTCGTGTTAAGAACAGGTGTACAAGCTCAGGACTGGTCGGACCGCGCCAATTAGGGGAGGCCTATATCCAGCAGTGGATTTCGAAAGGCTGATAGATAGATAGATATAAGAACAGGTCACTTCTTCAAAAAGAAGTCTTCAAAAAGAAACCCAAAGATATTAACAGTTTAATAAAAAAATCCTTATCAGCATGGTATTAATATCTCATTTTACCTAAAGTCGTCACATAGTTAGTTTTCGCTCTATGGGGACGATATACAGTGAAACCTGGTTAAGTGAGACATCAAGGGACCTGCAATGTCGTTTCACTTATAGAGGTATTCCACTTACCCAGTGTCTCAGATATACAGGTATAAATAAATATCTGTCTCATTTACAGAGGGTTCCATTAATAGAGGTGAGAATACAGGTTATTTCAGTTATACAGTCGCGATCATTAAATAAAATAACGTGTTATGTATGTAAATGAGTTTTAATAAAAAAAATATAGTATGAGCTTAAAGGTAATCATACAAATGTAATCAACAAAAATATTCAAGCACGTTTTTACACGTAATATGTACGAATATTAACTTCAGTTTTTCACGTAATGATAACGATTGTAGCTTTCGTTTTGACATTTTTCAAATAAACACCTGTATGATAGTAAAGCGAAACTAAAACTGAAGGTAATTGAAGCTCAAAATTTGTACTTACGTACTTGGAATTACGTGTGGAATTTGTGGGTAGATAAGAATGAGTAAACAAACAATGTTATCTCAGTTACAGAGGTTTATGCATATAAAATTTACTCGCTGTCTCAGTTATAGAGGTAACTATGATGATAAATCGAAAGAACAAATCCCAGATATAGAGGTTTACCTCGTCCCACTAACAGAGGTAATTCAGTGCCAAAGTGTTGGGACCTCAGCATGAGTTCCAGTTATGGAGGTTTCTCACTTATCCAGGTCCCACTTAACCAAGTTTCACTGTATTATTATACTACATTAAAATAGCCATGACATGATTGTGTGTGAAGTCCGCCAACCCGCACTTGGCCAGCGTAGTGGCCTATGCCCTTTACCCCTCACATTGTGAGAGGAGACCCGTGTCCAGCAATGGGACATGCCATAGTACGAGTTATGGTTGGTGAAGATGCATAATTATAAACTCAAAGACATTCATTTTAAATTATACACTTAGTATTGTTATAGAAATTGCCTTTCCCCCGTATTCACACACAAATTATGAAGTCCCATATTACTCGTGACCGATTAGGCGAAGGCTAATCGTAAAGTAAATACTGTCATCTCTCAGTATGAGAAATACTGATGGATCACATTCTCGTCACGGAATTTAACAGCTAGGCTAGAAGTTCAGTATTGGCACAGACTACGTATAGATAGGCAAGTGTTGCCAACTCAGACAACGCGATAACGATTCTTTTGTGGAAGATCATAGTATAAAACGAAATATTTATTGCGAACAGCTTGAAGCGTGTGGCTCCACCGCACACACGTCACACGGTAAGGTCACGTTAAGCTGAAGCTCGCTATCGCCTCCCTCAGGCATGATATCTGTCTGGAGTCAGGAGGGAGATTTTCCTTTGTTAAATAGTTTTCCTCTCCTTTTCAACTTTTAAAGGATAAAGTTTCGACGATATGACGATCCGGCTGGCGCAATGATTAACACGCCGGATCACCGTTCCGAGGGTCCTGGGTTCGATTCCCAGCGAGGCGGAAATTTGAATGATGAGTTTAAATTTCTGTTCTTGGTCTGGGTGTGTGTGTTCTTGTCTTGTGTGTTGTCCAGGGCACCCACGACACAGGGAATCCTAGTGTGGGGCTATGAGTGTGTAGCGTTATTTATTTATTTCAAAAATTCCATTATCTTAAATTCTCTAAATCCATCATATACACACGTCCGTTACCGAAACGTCTAATACTACTATCCTATTAAAACTGACCGATTTCCAGGCTGACTGTCATTCCCTATTTTATGATCTTCGTGGTACTCGATTTCAAAAATTTAGACCCGGAGTGTGCATCTGTATGCAATATTTTCTCGATTAATTTATTTGTAACTAATTTTTTCCGCGACTAAGTCTTTGTCACGGGAGTCGACAATCCACCCCCTTTTCACGCCTTTAAGATGTGATTCCCGGGATAAAACTATCCTATGTCCTTTCCAAGATTATAAACTGTTTTCATACCAGATGTCATCTAAATCGATTCAAACGATTAAGCATGAAAAGCTAGAGCAGACATGTATAGTCCGTTAATAAGGCTTTTTGAAATATATCTTGGGTATACACCGACCGCATTCAGATTGGCAATCGAGATATTCTCGAACCTTAAGGGTGCTTTTCCACCAGACATGTGCTATGTTACGTTGCTGTGGATGCATTTGATATTCACCAATCACATTCATTGGCCCACATAGCATAGCACCTGGTGGAAACAGGTTCAAATAAGCTATGTTTTTTGTATGCGTGATATAGATGCGTGCTATGGGTGGTCGCGGGTGATGACTCCCCATCATTTCGTATTCATAGCTTAGTCAGTGGAGCCGGTGACATAGTTTCGTAGCATGGCTTACCCATCCTCGTATTGTAGCTGCGTAGCACATCTCCGGTGGACAATCACCCTAACTTTTCGCGGTTCATAAATCCAAAGCCAAGCCGGCAGCTGTTGAGCTCGGTGCCCTAGCAAAAGTGCGGCGGCACTTAACGAAAAGACATTTTGAGACGACGAACAAGTTAGTGTTGGGCTACGCCTACATATTTCTATTATTAAACACTGCTTTCGTTGTTTATTTAACTGATCTTTTCCCATCACAGAAAGAAATAACTGAACCGGCTCGACTCCACCGTCATCAGCACACTTCGGCTTTTCGGCTCGGCTGCGAGCCGACAACAACACAAGAGGAAGAAGAGGAAGGAAAAACGAAGTGAAGTGAATAGAGTCCTATCGTAGAATCAGTGTCGCGAGTGTTAGTGTTAGGTAGGTACCCTGTGGTGTAAATAAGTAGTAAATAGTAAATAAAGCGCCAGCTATTGAAACCAGCCTTTTCCCTTTCTGATCCCTTACCCACTCCAGCGACACAGTAAAACTAATTGAGCGTCGGTGTCACGGTAACGGCGCATTGTGTATTGTGCGGCCAGTTTGTTTGGTCGGTACACGCCGGCGGCGCCGCGGCTCGCGGCTCACGGCTCGCTCCAGTTCTCCAGTTACATCATTACGTTCGATCGGAACCTAGCCCTAGTGACCGACATCCCAGTGCAGTGTTGGCCACGGTTAACGTGTAGCGATTAGTTCCTAAGTACAAAAAATAACTACGATTTTCATTAATATGTCTCTCTTTACGTTCTAGTTCCGTTGTAGTTCCGAAAATAAAAATGATTATTATTATTTACATTACATCCTCTTACGAGTAATATAGCAAGTATATAACCTCTTACGAGTAATATAGCGAGTAACATAGTAGAAGTGAAACTTCGTCGGGCCCTTAGAATAATGACATATAGAAACGAAGTCCGCGCGGCTACTTTGACAACTACAAATGTGAGTAGTTTATGTCACCAAACGCCGGCCAGCTCCGTAGTGTTCATTAACAATGCGCGGCAAACGCATCTCGCGGAAAAAAAATAATTATGTCGATTTGTGCGGTTAAATTTTGTCACAACACATTTGAAAAACAAAAGAAGTGTAATAACGTCACTTTTCACAGGTAATCTTTCAATATTTCATAATATCTTGTATATAATTAGGTTTAAATAAAAACGTTTTGTTTCAATACTCAGTGTTGCCCAATTGTGAAAATAAATTTTCCCATTTTAAGTGACGAGTGATATAAGGCTTAGTCGTGGAGAAGTATATTGGAAGCCAACCAAAAATACACGAATATGTTCAAAACATTTTAATAATGAAGATAAGTACATTACACAGGGTGGATCGTGTAGATTGCGTGAAAATGCTGTCCCTGTTAAGGTATAATTATTGAAGTTGTTATTCATTATTATTTTAATTATTATTATTAGTTATTATTATTATATCATGCCTATTGTGTCAATGTCATTTTCATCTTAATTTTATTGTTGTTTTCACAGATACAATAGTTCACAGATATAATATAGTCCATAGAGTAGTAAATCAACAAAGTCCATTGTTTTATGTTTTTCCACAGAGTATATTTAATATTGGAACAAAACTTTTTTACTCAATGCTGTTATTAAAATATTATACTAAGTTCCTGTGTTCATGCTTATGTTCATATACGTAAAAGATATGTAAAAAAATAAATAGTAAAAAAATTGGTGTTAATATTGTCTTGTATTCGTTTCATATTTAAATAAACATTCTCTTAATCTAACAATTTTACATAACCATACCCATACTTTATCACACATAGCTATTATTAGGCAGGTATTATTGCTAAAAACAAATTCTTATCAGCGGCCGAATCATTCCCCACTGTCGGGAAACAGCACTTCCCCTGGCAACCATTAAACATGTATAAAAAAAAAGAAAAAAGAAAATTTGTGCTTCACTTTTTAAAGAGCGCTTGTATGAAGACTGTCATTCTATATGTCATTATTCTAAGGTCGGGCCATTGGCAAAACGAATCGATTTTTCATACTACAATTATTATTGATTCGAGTAGTAGTAAACCCGCCCTCGCTTCGCTTCGGGTAGTCAGTCCCTTAGTAACCTCACTCCAAAATTGTTAAACGTTACCTGTGCACGTTTATATTCACGCGTGTTAGTTTACATTTACCTACATGAAAATCCGTTCATGACTTTTTGACTAATTAATTATAATTGCGGCCATAACGATTTTTCGTGACAGAAAAATCCTAATACCCCCGTCTATTATACATATAGAAGATTCACTTCAAGAAGGAAAATATTACTTATTAACCGTTTCGGTCCTAATGTAGGTAATTCGCAAAAAATGCATACTCGTAATTACAATATAAATACATCGTTAAAACGGCCCACACTATAGGTAGGTACGTTAAAATAAAAAAAAATATATATGGTTCGTAATATTTATGTATGTGCCCGAATCAAAAATTTCGAAACAGATAAAGCTTTTTATTATGTTACAAACGAAGTATTATTTATTACCTACTCTCTCGCCCACAATCACAATACTCGTGTAGGTAGGTGGAGGCAAATAGGGAACCACGTCTTCTCTGAGTTTTCAAAAAAATTGTTGATGACCAGGAATGTTTTGAACAAAATTTCCAAAATTTTAATTTAGGTACCTCATACAAAACTCCGTTCTACAAAACTCATACAAAATAGCATGTTACTGACGGTAGTGATGAACATAACCGTAATTATTTTTTAAGGCAACTCATAGTAGTATGTATGTAACTGAAATTCCCTTGATAGTAACCGAGTTTTCTTTTAATACGATTCCAGCGCAGATCACAAGTTTACGAGCGTACGACAAAAAATCTTATTCAGATACAGGCCGCTAGCAACTCCGTGTAATTAAACCACTTATCCACAACGGCAAGCAAACGGAATACTTCTCAATACTCTGATACGTAAAACCATAACGTGTAGTAAAATTGTGTGTGTAAATTGTACCTTGTCGTACGTGATATTGATAAGATGGACGCGGCGGCGGTGCGGGCGGCGGCGCGCGCGGTACTGGCGTGTGTCGCCCGCCCGGCCGCCCGCAGCCGCCCGCAGCCGCCCCCGGAACTCCGACCGAACGAGCCGCGCGCGATGCGACGGAACGGTTCACGCGAGGCTTGTACGACCAGCGCACGGCGGCGGCGCCCAGCGCGTTTAGCATACAGTCATGTGGTAACCTTTCTTTTTCATCTGTGTGTGATAAGATAGGTTATTGACATGAAGCATGAAGCTCCGTTCGATTTTCTTGTTCGTTTCGTGCGTATTTTACATGCTTTTATTTAGATTCACCTGTCGCGATTATTGTCATCAAATCTTGCAAATTAAATTTGATCCACTTCCCGGTTACCGATTGAGCTGAAATTTTGCATTCATGTGTAACTCGGTTACAATGTAATATTATGATGATGACATGGGGCTAATGATGGATGATAAGCTGATCCTGACCCTATGTTTATGACCTGTCGTTATGTTTATCATCAAATGTTAAGCTGCCCGACCCGGTTTCGCACTGGTGGATATATTTTTTTTTATTGATTTAAGGCAGCAAACGAGTATGCAGCACCACCTTCCGCTGCCGCCCATGACAACTGTGACCGATTTAAAAAAAGAATCACATGGGGACTGGGATAATTAGTCCCGTTAAGTGACGATGTTAGAACATTAGTTGGTTAGTTTGTAAGTATGAGGACTGGGACAGGGACTGTTCGTGAATGTTACTCCTGTCAGTTATTGTTAGTAATAGACCAGTTAGTAAATGTTAGTAAGAGTCTCGTTATAATTAGGTCACAGATGTGTTGCTCCCCTTGAGGACTGAGATGGTCGCCTCTGAAAAGTCTAGCCGGCTCCACACCTTTCTATCCGGAACACAATTGCTGTTAAAACAATTATTACACGGTAGAAATGGTACTAAGTACCGTGGCGGGCGGAAGTAGTACCCCGGGCGAACTCTATGCTCTATTACCTATGCAAAACAATTAAAATTAATTATTTTACATGGGTAGTAGATCCTAGGCTCTACTACCTACAGATATTAATATTTATCTTTTGGACATTTGGTGACATATCAACAGCAGCGCCACCTACCGGGTTCTATTGTGAATGTAAAAAAATCTCGGATCCACCTGGAGGCACACAAAAAGTATCAACCAAATCGGTACAGCCGTTTGACTATTTGAGACCAATAATTGTATTACATTTTTGAATTTAACTTATTTCAACATCCGTATCTTTTACACCCTTATAACTATAGACTTGCGACCACCATAGTGCACGACGGGAGACTTGTACCTATTGCCACATTCAAACACTATTCGTCTGCGATGCGTAGTTTTGGTTCCCTTACTCTGTGGTTTTGGCTGCAAACTGAAATATAGATATAGGGACACACACCTCCAATTTTACATATATAAGTATAATATATACGACGACTATGGTCTGTACTCCTCACATTGTGAGAGGAGACCCGAGCCCCGCAGTGGGACCGTTATGGGTTGCGATGATGAGTGTAAGAGTATCAGTTCTTTTCCAAAATTATGTAGGTAAGTCATTTTCAGCTACAATTTATGAAGATCCGTTCATTTCAAGGTTATCAGCTCTTTTTAATTACAACTGTTTCATTCGTTAATTACAAATTACATTAATTACAAATTTTTCAAATTTTTCTATTTTGTTTGTTCCACTCATTGACATGATTAGTAATAATAAGTCAATGTTTCCTCTATAATAATACTTATCCGAGGTTTATCTTCTATGGCCTATATAATTATATTGAACACAGAGTACTTTAGAAACAACGTTTAACTTGTGAACTTTGACAGAATTTGTCATTGTCCAATTATTCTAAACGTGAGCTGTTATGGATGCTTTATTTAATATCGGGATTTTTTATTTATTTAAGGACACTGAATGTTGCTCTCTTGTTTGAATGCTTTCGCTTTAAAGTGAAATTATTTCGTACTATTACACGTGAAGTAGACAGAAGGCAGGCACTATGTTCATCTACGAGTTCATGGCCGGCATCGTGGACACCATCACCGGAGGTAGGCGAATGCGCGATTATGCTGTAAAAGTGTTATGGCCACCGACCACCGACCACCGAGCACCCAGCACCCAGCACCCAGCACCCAGGTCTCTGTTGATCAATTGATGTGTATTGCAGGTGAAGAGGAAGAGGCGTATGACCCGCACACGCATCGCAAGGTTGAGAAACCAACGTCGTGAGTACGCAAGTTATCTACTTATACTGTTGTTCCTTCCGAGTACCTACTACTTACCAAATAATAAATTCGACTGCTACACTTAGCTTACCCCTGGTGACTCTACGCAGACTTCTCGCTATTTATCTGGCATCAGTTGCGATGACCAAACTTGAATATGAAAATGTCCTAGAATATAATTATATTGACGCTACAAAATTACAGATGCCCGTTAGTTCTGGTAATATAAGTCTGCCTTGATCCAAAGCTGAAAGGAAAGCAAAGCTAATAAAAACACCGTGTGAAATATCACATAATAGGTAATTAATTATTTATGAAGTAAGCGATAACAAAAGTTACTCGAGTCTTTACCCTTCCTGTGGCAATAGATGACTAACGTGAAATGGCCCTTTCTATAGTATGTAGGTATACCTTAAATTAATAAAAATAGTAATTAGTAATTTTAGGGCAATTATGTGCAGATACTCAGATACGATGATCCACCTGCTGAAGGGCAGCATCGGCGCGGGCGTGCTGGCCATGCCCGACGCCGTCTCTCGCCTCGGCATCATCTTCAGCGTCGTGGGCATCCTGCTCATCGGTTTCTTCGCCACCTACTGCATACAGCTCCTGGTGCATACTAATTATTCGAGTATACATAGGTACAGGCGACTCGTTGCGCACTCGGTGTGTGGTGTAATCGGGATGTGGTGTGTGTGTTGGTTGCGCAGATCGCGGCGCAGTACCAGCTGTGCAAGCGGTGGCGGAAGGGCTACATCGCGTACCCCAAGTCCATGCGGCTGGCGCTGCAGGCCGGCCCGCCGTGCCTGCGCTGGGCCGCGCCGGCGCTCTACTACTTCGTCGACGTCACGCTCGTCTTTTGGCAGATAGGCATCTGCACCATTTATTTTGTCTTCGTTGCTGAAAATATCAAGCAGGTCATCTCGCTATTCACTTTCGATCACCCAACTTCCCAGTAGTTTCATACGAACTGTTGACAGTTCGTAACTGTATTTTCGTAACAGTATATACATATATAATTAAGTATTGTTTTTTATGGCCAGAAGAATTTTATTTTTAGGGCTGACGAAAAGGCAGACGAGCCCCGTGATTGTGATATTTAAGTAGGATATCGTATAATATGTCAACAAAAATAACGTATGTACCTACCTACTGTTATTAAACATCTTAATATACTATTAATTAAATGTTATGTCCATCAGGCAGCAAATGAATTAGAATTTAATTTAGTTAGTTTTTTTGCGATACCTACTTATAATATGCCGCTAGTAGTCGGTACATACTCGTATATTCCCCATACCTACAGCAGAGTTGATCCTAGAGGCGATGTAAACAACAGTGATATTTTTAGGTTTGCGACTTTTACGAACAAACCCTCCCCCTGCGGCTGCACCTGTGCATCCTGCTGGTGCCGCTCGCCCTGCTGAGCCTGGTCAAGGACCTCAAACTGATGACGCCACTCTCGTCCATTTCCAACATCGTCACCATCTTCGGCCTGATCCTCGTGTTCTTCTACTTGATCGAGGATGATGTCACACTTGAGGATGAAAAGTTGCAAATTAAAAGCTTGCAAGAAATACCTGTTTTTATAGGTATAGCTCTATTTGCGCTGGAAGCGGTTGGAGTGGTTTGTAATTCTATTTTTAATACAGTTGTTGGAGTGAATAAAATTTATTATTTGCATTTATAAAGGAAATGATTTTCCGAAACGAAGCAATGTCAGTTACCTAGTTGTACATAATATATACATATATTTGGATTTATTTGTTGAATACAATTCAAGTTAATACTTTGCTACGATTCTATCCGATAGTAAGACATTGTGTTGGGTGGCACATACATCACACTAGTTTAGTTAAATCTTAAATAGTTATGAGTTAATTTGTATACATTTTTAGTTACGTAATAAGTAAGTACGTAAGACGACCCCGTAGCCTAATTGGTAGTTACCCTACCTGCGAAGCGAGGGCTCCCGGGGGTCCCGGGCTCGATTCCCGGTCGAAGCAATAGTTAACTAATTTGACAGATAAATGTTTGTACTCGGGTCATGGGTGTTAGTGATGTGTTATTTGTGTTATCCATGCCACCCGCGACACAGAGAACTAATTGTTGTGGATCACATTTTATACTCGTAGATATCAAATAGGGTAAGACCGACTCGTATATATCAAGACTATAAATGGTTCGAACTCCTCAATTAAGAAATATTATGAACATTTGACTTGGTTTGGCAGGTACTGGCTCTGGAGTACAACATGGAAGATCCAAAGCGATTCGTCGGCTTGTTCGGTTTATTCAATATCGGAATGGTCATTATAATGTCGCTGTACTTGCTCGTGGGTGTGTTCGGGTATCTTAAGTACGGAGATAATATTAAAGCTTCGCTGACACTAAATCTTCCGCGTGAACAAAAGTTAGTTTGAATTTTGTTTTATTTCGGAAGTTTTACCGGCGTCATTTAAGTTTGGAAAACGGCGTTCATTGACAGGCGCGCGTGTTTCAGGAAGGCCCAGGCCGCAAAAGTGATCTTCGCCCTGGCCATCTTCCTGACGTTCCCGCTGCAGAACTTCGTGGCGTACAACATCGTGTGGCGCAAGATAAAGAAGAGGCTGCCGCCGGCGCGACACTGCTTCTGCGACTACTGCCTGCGGCTGCTGCTCGTGCTCGTCCCGTGTACGGAATCATTTATTGTCATTTATTTTTTTAAAACTGCTGTCAACTTTATCTCCATTGGATTGGACCTTGTAAATAGGTAACAGGGCGAAGGTTAAATAGTAGCGCTAGCAGGCGTACCGTAAAAATGTATGCAAACGGTGCACAGGGTCGCTGGCGGTGGCGGTGCCCAAGCTGGGCCCGTTCATAGCGCTGTTCGGCGCGCTGTGCCTGTCGCTGCTGGCAATGGTGTTCCCGGCGGTGCTGGACGCGTGCGTGTATTACCCCGACCGCTACGGGCTCTGCCGCCACCGGCTGCTGCGCGACCTGCTCATCATGCTGGTGGGGCTGGCCTGCCTCGTCTCCGGCTGCTACACCAGCCTGCTCGAGATCAGCGCCGCGGAAGACCAACTTCTCCTCTAGCGACCGCTCACCGTTCCTCTGAACAAAATAAATGTCGCCTTCAATTGTCTAGTTTTATTCTTTCGTTTTACGACATTTTTCACGTGTTTGTAAACATTTAATTTTCATTGTTCGTGATACATGCTTTGTAATCTGCTTCTGCTAACTATTGAACTTTGTGGCACTCCCAGATTGTAAATAACACTAAAATCGCTTCGTTTCGCCTAATGGATAATGACGCCATGATTTTTACATTGAGAAGTGCAAATAAATAATCTTTTAAAATTACAGTGAAACTTGGTTAAGTGGGACCTGGATAAGTGAGAAACCTCCATAACTGGAACTCATGCTGAGGTCCCAACACTTTGGCACTGAATTACCTCTGTTAGTGGGATGAGGTAAACCTCTATATCTGGGATTTGTTCTTTCGATTTATCATCATAGTTACCTCTATAACTGAGACAGCGAGTAAATTTTATATGCATAAACCTCTGTAACTGAGATAACATTGTTTGTTTACTCATTCTTATTCTACCCACAAATTCCACACGTAATTCGAAGTACGTAAGTACAAATTTTGAGCTTCAATTACCTTCAGTTTTAGTTTCGCTTTACTATCATACAGATGTTTATTTGAAAAATGTCAAAACGAAAGCTACAATCGTTGTCATTACCTTTAAGTACATACTATATTTTTTTTATTACAACTCATTTACATACATAACACGTTATTTTATTTAATGATCGCGACTGTATAACTGAAATAACCTGTATTCTCACCTCTATTAATGGAACCCTCTGTAAATGAGACAGATATTTATTTATACCTGTATATCTGAGACACTGGGTAAGTGGAATACCTCTATAAGTGAAACGACATTGCAGGTCCCTTGATGTCTCACTTAACCAGGTTTCACTGTGTAGTGTTTGTAATCTATAATCTAGTAAACATGACGTTGTCTCGAGCACACGGGTGGTGGGGTGACAGTCACGTATTAGCCACGGGCGAGAACGGACGTCTACTTGCGCACTGGTGTGGTAACGAGCCAATTAACGTACCTTTTGTGACACGGAGTACTACATGTGGCGACGAGGTAAAAGGTTAGTGGTAAATAGAAAATATTTTGAAAAAACGGAGAGAGGAAGGTGAAATAAGTATGTGGGTACATAAATAAAATTTAATGGTCTAAATACTTTATGCATGGGATGCGTGATTGATTGTTAAATTACCGGAGGGGCAACATAAAATATATTATATACTAAACTGTACTGGTACACTACTCGAACACTAACTATATTAAAAGAATACATTGAAGTAAAACATAATAATTATCTATGAGCTTCATTTACCGAACAATATCTAGGTACCTTGTTTTGACTATTACTGCACTTTGTAGGTCTTTCTTAATGATCCCGGTTATTCATCGCGTCGCGGCATCGCTAAATCGCTATGCGGTAGGCAGGTATCGCGTCGGATTATTGCAAATAAATTATTACAGTTTTCTATCATTCATAAAATTGAGTTCAAATTACTAGTTGTTTAGTATAGTTTCGCCTAGTAATAGTTTAGAATACATTTAAATATCTTATTCACATTATGTTTAATACTTTGTTATTTTATAATCAGCGCCTGACGCATCTTAATAGCATCATTACGTTTACACGTCTAACGCACTGCACTCTGCGAACACTTAGAATTAAGTACCTACCGTGTATGTATGTTATCGTCATCGTTTTACATTACATTACAACTCTTTATCGTGAACTATGTGGTGGTCTTATTTATTTAATTATTAATTAATAATTTTAATGGATTACAATTAAAGTTTGGTAATTTAAAGCTATAACGGTGCTACTAATTATTGACCTAGTTTAGGTTGAATTTGTATTATAAACTCATAACTAGGTACTTACCTACCTGAAGGATTGTTCATGTGGGTGTCAAACGTATACATTTTAATCTGTATTGTGTAAGATGGATTGCTCGATTTTGCGGTAAACCCTAAATGTCATCCGGTGATTTAATAAACCTAATAGCGTCATAAATTTTACTGCATACGTACTTATTGCAATAACTATAATGTGTGTTGGGTAGTACGAACCTACATGAAATTGTAAATCGTACGTGATCGTGTGTTTTAGGTAGTACGAACCTACATGGAATTGTAAATCGTGCGTGATCGTGTGTGCTAGGTAGTACGAACCTACATGAAATTGTAAATCGTACGTGATTGTGTGTGATAGGTAGTACGAACCTACATGAAATTGTAAATCGTGCGTGATCGTGTGTATCAGGTAGTACGAACCTACATGAAATTGTAAATCGTACGTGATTGCGTATTAGGCAGCAAATGCCTTATAATACTAGTTGACCGTATGTAGATGTGGGGATGAATTAATAAAATATTGTGTTATCAAGATTAACTTCGCTTCCAGGTCGCCCCAAATCTGCCTACTCCGAAAATGACAAACTTATTGCCAGCTCCTGAAAAGCTAGATCTCGAGGGAGACAACGCTACAGTTGCTTTAAGATGGGAGCAATGGAAAAGATCTTTTAATATCTACTTGGAAGCGACAGGAATTACAGGAGAAGGAAGAAAGAGAGCAACATTGCTCCTTTTAGGAGGACCAGGGCTCCAAGAAATTGTTTACAATCTACCCGGTGCTTATGAAGAAAATTCTACAAATGAATCACAAATTTTTAACACAGTTATTGAGAAACTTGATGAGTATTTTCTTCCGAAGCAGAACAAAATTTACGAAAGACATTTATTCCGACAAATCAAACAGGATGAAGGGGAAAAATTTGAAAAATTTGTTGTGAAATTGAGGAATCAAGCCGGAAAATGTAAATTCACTAGCCCTGATGAGCATATAATTGATCAGATCGTGGAAAAATGTTTTTCGTCAGAACTACGAAAAAAAATATTAACATTAGGAGACACTATTACATTGGACAAAATCATAACGGAAGCAAATACTCTAGAATTAGTGAGTCATCAACTAGAGGAGTATGGACAAAAAAGAAAGTCAAATGATGTTAATACTATTAGAAGTCACAAAACATTTTATAACACAGAGAAAGATTACATGAAACACAGAAATGAAAATAGCAAAATAGGAGAATCGACAAGTAAATCAGTACCGAGTAAATGTGGTAGATGCGGATACAATACACATACAGCGTCAAACAAGGAATGTCCAGCAAAAAGGAAAAATTGTCATGCCTGTGGAAAATCCGGGCATTTTAGTGCATTGTGTAGGTCAAGACCCCAAAAGCGTAAACATGAAAACAAACAAAATGACGATCCTAAAATAAAAAAAAAAACGGAATGAAGTGAACTCAATAAACTTTGTAGATGACTCTTCTGACGAGGATCATTATGTCTTTAACATGAATGATGATGACGAAGCTACCGTCGAAGGTGAAATGGGTGGAGTCAAACTGAATTTGCTTATAGATTCTGGATGTAAATTAAACTTAATTACGGAAAAGACATGGGAAGATTTAAAAAAGAAAAAAGTAAGATGTACTAATCAAATTAAGGGATCAAACAAAAATTTATATTCATACGGGAGTAAAAAACCATTAAATGTTAAAGGGTCTTTCGAAACTGACATCAAAGTAAATAATATATCCGATCGGACTACAGTTTACGTTATTAAAGAAGGAACAAGAGATTTATTGGGAAAGGAAACTGCTCTTCGTTTAGGAGTCCTTAAGTTAGGTATTGGAATAAATGAAATCACACAATACCCTAAGCCCTTCCCAAAATTCAAGGATGTACTGGTTGAGATCCCAGTCGATGAAAAATGCAAGCCTGTATCACAACCGTACCGGAGAATCCCGATCCCTATTGAAAATAAGGTCGAACGCAAAATAAAAGAGCTCCTTGACAGTGATATTATTGAGGAGGTACACGGACCTTCTCAATGGATTTCACCTGTAGTACCTATTCTAAAGGACGACGACGACATACGGCTGTGCATAGATATGAGGCGAGCAAATTCCGCAATTATGAGGGAAAATCATCCTTTACCCTGCATGGATAATTTTTTGCCAAAAATTAAAAAAGCTAAATACTTTTCGAAACTCGACATAAAAAATGCTTTTCATCAAGTGGAGATCCACCCTAATTCAAGGCATTTGACGACATTTATAACTTCAAAAGGTTTGTATAGATACAAGCGACTTATGTTTGGTATTACGTGTGCACCGGAATTATTTCAAAAAATAGTTGAAAAGATGTTGACAGGATTGGATGGGGTAATCAATTTTATTGATGATATTTTGGTGTATGGAGAAGATGAGAAGCAACATGATGAACGGCTATCCAAAGTTTTGGACGTTTTAAAAGAAAATAATGTCTTGTTGAATGAAAGCAAGTGTCTATACAAGGTGCAAAGGATCAGTTTCCTCGGACACGAACTGACACGAGATGGAGTTAAACCGCTTAACAAATATATGACGAGTATCGCTGAATTCAGAAAACCTAAGACAGTAGAGGAACTTCAAAGTTTCCTAGGGTTAGTAAACTACATTAATAAATGGCTACCCAACCTATCAACAATGACGGAACCTTTGAAAAAATTATTGAGGAAGAAATCTGGGAAAAAGGCAAATATAGAAGATTTATGGAAAGATGAACAGAACCGAGCATTTCAGAAACTGAAGCAAGCTCTCAGCAAGGTGCCAACATTGGGATACTACGACGTTAATGACGAAACACAGGTTATTGCTGACGCAAGTCCTGTGGGGTTGGGGGCTGTGTTGATACAAAATGATAGCAGAGGGTCTAGAATTATTGCATACGGTAACCGCACTTTGAATGAACTGGAACGGAAATATAGCCAAACAGAAAAAGAGGCACTTGCCCTGGTTTGGGCTGTAGAGCACTTTAAGATTTTTCTATTTGGAAAGACATTCGATCTAATTACAGATCATAAGCCGCTAGAGTTTTTATTTGGACAGAAGTCGAAACCATGTGCACGCGTGGAACGTTGGGTTCTACGACTACAAGCCTTTCGATACAATATTAAATACAGACCTGGTAAAATTAATATCGCCGATCCTTTGTCAAGACTTTGTGAATATCACAATGTTACACCTGGAAACATTGAGGATTATGTACAGCAGATAGTGGAACAGTCTAGACCTTGCGCTATTCCCATGGAAATCCTATCAGAATGCTCTGGACGAGATCAAGAAATTAGAAACGTAAAAAAAGGAATGTACAATAAAGACTGGGATGATTCGGTAAAAGGATACAAATTTTTTGAAAATGAGCTTTGTTTTTACGATAAAATATTACTGAGAGGCAGCAAAATTGTAATACCAAAAGAACTCCGGAAAAGAGTATTGGATGCTGCACATGAGGGCCACCCAGGGATAGTGTCGATGAAAAGCCGGCTGAGATCAAAAGTTTGGTGGCCAAGAATAGACAAGGACGCTGAATTAAGAGTAAAAGCGTGTAAAGGATGTACCCTTGTTGGGTTACCAAGCCACCCTGTACCCATGAAACGACGCGATCTCCCCATTGCTCCTTGGATCGATGTTGCAATAGATTTATTAGGTCCACTGCCAAACAATGACTACTTGCTGGTAGTTATTGATTATTACAGCAGGTACAAGGAGATCAAATTCACTAAAACAATCACAAGTTTTCAAATAATTAAGCTGCTAAAAGAAATATTCAGTCGTCTCGGATATCCTTCATCAATTACAGCAGACAATGGTCGGCAATTTGTTAGTGACGAATTCAAGGAATATTGCCGACGGTGCAATATAAAACTGTTCAACACTATACCCTACTGGCCTCAGCAGAATGGTGAGGTCGAGAGGCAAAATAGGGACATATTAAAAAGATTAAAAATCAGTCACATGCAAAAAGAAGATTTAAATGAGAGTGTGTGGGAGTACTTGATGATGTACAACTCAACCCCACATTCGGTGACCGGAAAGACGCCTACAGAACTTTTCTTCTGTAGACAAAATAGAGATAAAATTCCTTCTTTACTTGACAGCTCGACACATGATTCCGAAATAAGAGATAAAGATAAAGTTGAGAAGGAGAAAGGAAAAGAGTATGCAGATAGAAAAAGGCACGCCGAGTATCCAACATTTCTGGAAGGAGATAAAGTGTATATTAAAGACATGGAAAAGGGAAACAAATTATCTACCAACTTTAAACCGACACCGCATGTTGTAGATCACTCGGACGGTGGAGATGTAATAGTAAGGAATGAAGAAACAGGCCAAAAACTTAGACGTAACGTAATTCACTTGAAGAGAGTAGAAGGCGAATGGAAAGTTCAGGGTGAAGATCAAAGTATTGCTGAACAAAATCAAAATGAAAATAAATAAGAAATTGATTGTGTAACTTTGTACTAGTAAGGGTTGATTATGTGATAACCAAGTACTTCCTCGATTAATAAATTTATAATAAGGAAGGGATGTAGTGTTTGTAATCTATAATCTAGTAAACATGACGTTGTCTCGAGCACACGGGTGGTGGGGTGACAGTCACGTATTAGCCACGGGCGAGAACGGACGTCTACTTGCGCACTGGTGTGGTAACGAGCCAATTAACGTACCTTTTGTGACACGGAGTACTACACACTGTATAATGAAAGTCTGCCAGGCCAGTTAGATGAAGATTTAAGTAAAGGTTGTGTTACTGCTTGTGGAATACAACATTTCACCTAAAAATATTGACGAGTCCGCCTCGAGGTTTAGATAAATATGACAATGACTGCATAACGGACTGGGTCTCCATAACTTTTTTTAAATAGCTTTACGCCTGCGTACGAAATCATTTGTACGTCCCCATAAGCAAATTGGAACCTTTATCAGAAACTAAATTTACAACAGAACCCTCTGCAAATTTAAGACATGAACTCTTTTCTACTTTAAGGTAGAAGATATAGCTGGGGTTCGCTTAGTGGCACTGTACATAAAACTTGATTGAACGCTGCGGTCAGCGAAAAATAGTTTGTTAGCTGAGCTATTCTATTTTACAACTCTATGATCTAAATATAAAAAAGTTAAAAACTGACTTTGACAGGTTTAGAGAGTAGTTTTGGATCAAAGTGATGTGGCAGAAGATCACCGTGTTTTTGGTATTTAAATGACTACAAGAATTAAATTTACTCGTAAGAAATATGAATGCTGAATGTTTAACGTAAGTATGACATGTCTTCATTTATTGTTTAATAATCTACAGGTATTTTTGTGTAATACTTTCTTAATTCTGTAGTATTTTTGGTAATTGATTTTTTATTCTCCTTAGATTTCTTAGTAACATTAAACTGGGTCTGAGCCAAATGAAAGCTGTTATTTTTCCCTTTTTATCTGTTTTAAAACTGTCAATGATCAATGACCTTATAAGTAAAAAGAGGTAGGTAGTAATAGTTTTTAATAAATTAGTGCTTATTTATGATTACCTACTTTGACTTTACTTTCTATTGGTAGAATTTTGCACATCTTAAGTAATAATTTTGGTATCATTTTGCTCTCTTTATTATTTTTGCTAGTAACATAGAAATTTAATTAGAAATTTTATTTGTTTTTTTTTTAATTCTTTCTAAAAGGCTTTTAAAAGTAGACCTGTAGCTGCTGAGCCCGTACCGTGAGTGCATACTCGTAATAAACAAATATTAGAATTGACATAAAACAGATGTCAACCTGGAACATACCACGTCACAAATAGAATAGTGACCCCATTCCCGCGCCGGCGGACGGATGTCGGTTGTCGACGGCGGGTCGGCTCGGTGGTGCTGATGGCCATGGGCGACAGTCACCACCTTTTACCTTTTCGTTTGGCCGGTATTAATAAACAATATGAAACATTAAATGATCCGTATTAATATCTTTGTTGCGGTTGCACAGAGCGCAGCCGCCGACGCCGCCACTGAGCCATGGGCGCGCGCGCCGGCGCCGGCGGGACCTCGCCGGAGACTGTCGTGAGTACCGCGTGTTCAGTGCCGGGCCGCGGGCGTGAGCGTGACTGCGGCCTGCGGCAGTACGGTGAACGGTCAGTAGGTACTCATTAGTTACTAACACGTGGCTATGCTCCGCAGCGGGCGCGGAGGACGGAGCGGCGCGACAGGGCAACGCAAGTGAGCAACGTTCGAGAGCCCTTTCTTCGCCCGCCAGGTAACTGTCTTTTTAAGGAAAATTACCGATTAACACGTTGTCTGCGAAAACAGTTCGAAAACACGTACATGACTCGTTTGCAGTGCCGCTAAGAAAATGACCCACACTAAAATTGTACAGATAAATAATTAAAAACATATCACATTATAAAAAAATAGTAGGTACCTATTAAATAACTAAAATTCTAAAATGATAATATTTATGTCAAATTCTGAATCTGAAGATTAAAAATATTTTTATATCTATAACTTTAAAAATATTTTTTAAATTGGCCCTCAGTAATTGATTCTGATTCCAAATAATTATTATGTAATTAAAATGGGTGCTTAAAATTTGACGTAATAATCCATTACAAACCCATAGAGTAGACAAACTGAGCGCACACGGTTTAAACTACTCCACTAAGGTCATTAACCCCGCCCGTACGGCTCCGCCGTACCGCAGACAGACGTGTTTCGAGCGTGTCCATAATTATATTCCGAGTATTTTTGATAAATTATGATTGTCATTTTTGAAATAATTATCGTGAAGAATTGTGACTTTACATTTTTAATCATAACCTATGGCGATTTTTTTTCGTTTGACATACAAGCGAAATAAAAATAACCAAGTAATCGTTTCCTGTATACGTACATCAGTTTATTATCATGATTTTTGCAGATAGTTAACATTAAAACCTGTCTTTTATCAACCCATTTCAATACTTTTACTCCTGTCTTGATCATTTTTACGATAATCTGGCCTTTGTTTACTATTGTATGTAAAAATATGATACTTACTAAAAATATGATATCCCATATTTCCTTGCACACTTTTTGAGTTGTTTCTGCATATTTTTACTGCGCACTTGGGTATCTTTACGGTCGGAGGTTCAAACGACTACTAATAGCGATTTGGTGCTCTCCGTCGATTTGAGCATTACTTGTTGGCTTGACTTCTTGCGCGCTAGTTAGCTTCTTATGCTCACCGATATTATGTATTATCTTAACGAAATATGCGACATATCGTGTGGACAGGTCGGCAGCGGGCGGGCGGCAGGCGCTGCGCGCGCGCAGCCCGTCGGCCAGCGCACGCTCCCCACGGCCACCCGGCAGTCTGTGAGTTTCAAGTTTATCTTAAATCTATGTTAAGCTCTTCACTTCTGTATAATTATGCTCTTTCATGGGCCTAGAATTTTAATCCAAAAACTGCACTGCAATGGTGAACTATAATTGATCTTTCCTGTTCAATGTTATAAATGCGTAATAATAATCGTGTAGAATTTTGACTTTATATGCTTAATAATTACCTATGACCATGTTCTTTCATGTCCTCGAGTATGTCAAGTGAAATAAAAATCACCCTGTACTCCATTTTATTGAATGTCAATATTGACATGATTGATGATTCCTTTGTTTTATTAATCATCTTTTTATTCTTGAATATGGCCTTGTTCTCTGGCCAGTAACATTTTGCTGGAATACCTGAAACCTTTAAGACTCCCATCTCAATATCTCTCCTCTCCACTTCTCAAACTTAAACCCGCATCTCGCCCCTCCACACCGCGCCTAACTAGTTCGCTACACCTCACCTCGCTTCACACCTCAAATCACCATTTCCTGGTGATTCTGCTCCTCGCAGTTGTTTTATTGGATCTATAAAATTCCTCGGTTTAATTAAATATTTTATGTTATTTACAGTTCAACAAGTCTTATTAATAATATGATTAATGGGATCCCAACGTATTTAAATTATACCAATATACTCAGTTTGTTTTACTGGGTTAAAAAATTGTTTAGTTTCGGTTTGTTTCCTCACTAATTATATCTTAAATTAAATCCCCTGTTCAAAATACTGATAAAAATATGGTTATCTTATAAACTTACTTAGGGTAAGAAAATTACTAAACATTATAATGTATATATAATTATGGTTCTGGAGCACATGATGTGAGTAATATATATATATACATATATAATATGCCGTCGCTCCCTGCCCTGGTGGCGCAGCGCCGAGGCCCCCCGCGCGTACTTCGCCCCGCGCCCGCCCGCCGCGCCGCTGCGGCTGGTCCCGCTGCCCTCCGCTCAACAATCTAAAGCTTGTATTTGCCCCAGTACACTCTTTATTTCTCTTACATGTGAAAAGGTAACTCATTGTAAACTTCTCAATATAATTAACAGTATTAAATAACAAGACGTCAAACAATAGGTATACCATCAGGTGGGTCGGCTGCTCATTTGAAAAATACAAAATATTATTTGTATTTTACTGGCCGTCAAATGAGCATTTATTATGAGCTGTGATAGCCGTGTGGTTGAACGTTGGACTCCCAAACCGGGTTCACACCCCGAATGCATCACTGGTTTACAAAAATTAAGTATGTGCGTATTAGAATTTGATTATCAATTGCTTCGCTGAAGCAAAACATCGTGAGGAAACCTGCACACCTGGTTCATAACGATCTCAAAGGCCTGTGAAGTCCACCAAACTGCACTTGTGGCCAGCGTGGTGGACTATGGCCGGAACCCCTTACGTTGTGATAGCAGTGCCCAGCATTGGGACGGTTATGGGTTGTGATTATGATGATGACGAAAATACAAGTTAATGTGAATGATAGGTCGTGCATTTGAGTGTAGTTGTCGCGCAGTTGTTTGTTTATTGTTTATTGTTATTGTTTTGGTCACGGTTAATGGTTGATTTAAAATTTAAATAAAAATGAATGTATTTTGCATTTCAGGAAAGCTTGACGGAAAGTAATGGAAGTAAATGCCGGGAAGCGAGCATCGAGGCTCCACGGGGGACGGAGCCCGAGCTTGACGACACGCTTCATCTCTCGAGGTGCCGAGGCTCGCGCACTCTGGCTATACCTGATGCCTAAGTCTGCTTGTATATTAGAGCCTGCGCACACAGAGAGCGGTCACAGTTCTGCGTTCTAGTGACCGTTGACCGCTCGAGAGTTCCAACGCACACAAGCGGCGTTCAAATTGTCACGTTTTTGTTTCGTTTGGGTCGTTGCACATGCAACATGTGACTAGAAAGTTCATCATCCGATGAAGAATTATTTCTCTTGTGGAACTTAGCAGCTTCTAAAAAGAAAAGGAAGTATTGGGTGCACCCAATTAATATAACGCGAGAAGAACAAGGCGAATTTAGTAGTATTTTTCAGGATTTACTTAAAGATGAACAACGATTCTAAATTTATTTTCGAATTATTTTATTTATTGTCGATTAATGGTTTTAATGAATTGTATAACATCATAAAACCTTCCAAATCCCATTACTGTGGCAATTTCAAGCCAAGAATCGGCTTTTTGTCGCTGTTTTTATAGTCTACATCACTTAAATCATAATAAACTAAGGAGTTTAGAGGTTTAGGTTTATTGGTTAGGAAAAGGTCCCTAACCAATTCATTTAACTTTTCCGTGTTTGTAACTTCAGACATCACGGCGTTCAGGCGTTCCCTGTCTCGGCAGGGAAAACTCTTAGAACGCGACGTTTCGCTTTGACCGCCGCGGTCTGACCGCCCGCTATGTGCGTTGTTGTTATAGACTCGGTACATTCTAATGAACGCCGAACGCGGAACTCGGAACTCTGAACTCCTGACCGCTCTCTGTGTCTCTCTTAGGAATAGTATGACACATTTTTGACACGTTTCGTATTAATAATGTGTCAAACTATTCAACCGACGACGACGTAATCAAATCATTTATCAAATAGCGGACTTGGGCCCCCTATTGTTTTGTCATCAATACCGATGCAATAACCGATTCAAACATATAATATGTCATCTACCTCCCCCAGGTCTACGGCATTTTCTATGCAATTGTCACCGCCTCGCAACGTCGCCGTACAAACCCAGCGCTACCTCAAGTACTGCTTCAGTTACTTTAAATTAATATTTTAGGTTTAAATCAATTAACATTATCGAGACACTTGCAACCAATTATACCTATAATTATTATAGTAGATGAATGGATGCTAAACTTAAAAAATGCATCAAAAGGTCTGGTCAATGTCGAGCGTCCTCAGCCAAGAACTAGAAACTGCAATGATCACAAGTAAACCAACTTCATTAATCATAAACTTTTTATGTGCCTGAAAAGGCTACCTAATTCTACCTGCCTAATGACAAATATTTTATATTGTATTTACAGAGAAACAACAACAGCAACGAGTGCAGAAAGGGAATGCTACAGCCTAGTCTGTCACGACAAAAGTAAGTTTAAATTAATTCTACCGTATGACGGCTTTACGTGCTTTCCGAGCACGGAAGCGCCTAAGAAATTTTGCTATTAACGGTCACCTATCCAACTACCGTGATGAAGTAATTATTGGACACCAATAGTTGATCAACGGATTATACTATCAGCATTCATCATTCTACGCGAAAATTGAGAATGAGAATAAAATAAAAAAGCTCTATAAATATTAGATCTATAATAAACGTTATCGATAAATAAAACTCGATAATTGTCAGGTCGCGAGTGGGCGGGCCGCCTGCGAGACGGGCACGTGCGGCTGGCACTGCGCGCGTTGCGGCAGCTGCGCCGCGCCGAGCGTCTGCAGCGCGCGCTCTCGCGGGACTCATGCGTCTGATTCCAACCAAACATTAAATTATTATAAACAATGTTATTTTGTTTTTAGTTTATACAGCGAAGGAGTCCAGGAAGCATATATTAAAAAAAATGCCAAAAATACATTAAACGGATAAATAAAACACACTAATGTAAGTTACTCTATTCAAATCACACTGCCGTACATGACAAGACGTTTGAAATGCGTCATAGGGTTTTTCGTTCATAGAGTCAATGTTAAGTAACCCTTACACATAATGCATTACGGTCGAATTTCGACCGCAGGACGAGTAACCGGAGTAACTATACATATACTTATTTATTAATATTTTAATTCAAAATGATCTGGAAGCTTCGTATCTTTTTGCTTTAATATTAAGTATTTCTGTATTAAAAATTAATAAAAAAAAGATACATTAAAAGAACGTGAGAGTTAACATTCACTAACAGTCCCTGTCCCAGTCCTCGTACTAACAAACTAACCAGCTAATGTTCTAACACCGTCACCTAACCGGACTAACTATCCCAGTCCCCAATTGAGTCTTGTTCTAAGTCGGTCGCAGTTGTCATGGGCGGCAGGGGAAGGGTGGTGCTGCATGCTCGTTTGTTACCTTAATTCCATAAAAAAGCTATTTACAACAAAAAATCACTAGATAGTACCATTTTCAAACGAAACCAGGTTAAAAAGTTTTATGGCACTCTAGCACGAGCAGATAAACAGTGGTACGTTATTTAAAAAACATGTAAAGTTCATGCCGGGTTTAAAAAGGTATACAGGGCGATTTTTTAGTCAGTTGACATACTCGAGGACATGAAAGAACGTGGTCATAGGTAATGATCAAAAATATAAAGTCAAAATTCTACACTACTAATTATTTCAAAAATGGCAATCAAAATTATCTCAAAATACTCGGAACGTATGGAAACGCCCGAAAACACAGCTGATGCCGCTTGAACCGCGCGCCGCGCGCTGCGGGGGTGTGCCGTACGGGGCGAGACGGGGTTAATGACCTCGTAAGGACAGGATAGCATTAGTGGGCGTTGAAAGTTATAAGTTTAACTACGATATTAAAAATAATTTTACATTATCACTTTTAAACGTAAGAGTATTTTTAACATTTCGTTATTTCTACAATTTAGTCAATTTACCACGTCACTAATGCAAACTCCGTAAACATATCAACTTTCATCATACAAGATTGACGACCCCGTAGCCTATTTGGAAGTGACCCTGCTTGCGAAGCGAGCGGTCCCGGGTTCGATTCCCGGCCGGGGTATGAGTGTGTTAACGTTTATTTTATTAAGTTTAAAAACAATTATCTGTATGAGAGTGTTCTTTGACATATTATTCGTAGGTTACTCCGTCATATTGAAGCTAATGCTTCATATTTCAATTTGACCCTTGACAGTCAAATGATAAAGTCTATTTTTGCCTGAGTGAACAAATAACATTTAATCCCACTACTACAAAATAGATTCATTTTCCCTTCATACCTTTTCTGGCTTAGGACAGGCAAAAATACCAAGGTACGCAAGCTCATAAACTGAGATACGAAACCAAATTTCGTTAAAACTGGCAGAAAAAACCTTCGTTCGTATGTGTATTACCTATTTACCTTCGTACTTGTAGCGCATTTAAAAAATTGAATCATACCTGTTTACAACAATTAATTAAATTCTATTTTCGATGATGGAGAATTTAACCTAATGACAAAATTACACCAACCTTAATAATTGTTCATAATGCGCATTTCTACGCTCAATGCACAGTTCAGCACGTTTGCGCTAATTGTCTTTCAAGCGATTTAAGACGAGGGGATCACTACGCACTTTGTCAAAAGCAGTCACTATTGTTGACTTTAATTCGTCCCTGTTGGAGTACTCCGTAACGTACACAAGTTGTTTGACCTCACCCCACAAATAATAATCGAGCGGTGTGAGGTCCGGAGAGCGCACCGGCCACGGCACGGGTCCTCCTCGCCCTATCCAACGATCACCGAATTTATCATCCAAATACTCCCGTACTTGACCCTGATAGTGCGCGGGCGCTCCGTCGTGTTGGTAAAATAAGTTGCGATGATAAATCAACGGCACATCGTCCAACATGTCATTCACTATACTATTTAAAATGTTCAAGTACAAAACACTGTCCAACCTCCCTTCAATGAAATATGGCCCCAACAAACAATTACCAACAATCCCGGCCCACACATTAACACTAAACCTGTGCTGAAAACTGGTCGAGTTACGTATGGATTTGAATGGCTCCACCAATGTTCATTGTGCACATTAAAAAGTCCTTGTTTTGTAAAAGTACTTTCATCCGTAAACAAAATATTTTTATCGCGGTTTTCAAGGTACTATTAGAAACTCACTTTAATAAACTTTTATCTAACTTTTTCACTCATCCGGAAAAAGCGCGATCAACGACAACCATCTGACAGTTCTAGTGATGAACAGTGTTGCTAGGGTTGTGACCAAGATCTTCGTGATTACTTGATTTTCATCTAACAGTTCGGCCATCAGACAAACCTTCGGCCTCCGAAGGAAACATACAACACCAACACTTTTGCATTTCCACTAATGCTCCTCAATAGCAGACATGCTCCTTAACTTCAACCCTTTTGGATACAATTATATATCAGTGTTCTCGAGCATCACTCAGTGCTCAGGCGGCATTACAACAACCAAGCCCCATATGGAAGATCTCAACAAATATTCCTCCATCGGCCGTCGTATAATTTCCAATTGTTCATAATATCTTTAGTATGGCAGCTTCAGACATGGATCTTTATGGTAACCATAAAATGCACCCCGTAAGGTAACTGTAGGCATATTCCCCACGTATGAATATGCACTCCATGCAGTAACTGTGGTTATGCGCCCCATTCGGCAACTGTGAACCATCACCCCATTCGGCATTCACAGTTACGGCCCCCCAACGGCAATTGTGAATATGCGCCCCGCACGGCATTCACAATACGGCCCCCCAACGGCAATTGTGAATATTCGCCCCACACGGCATTCACAATACGGCCCCCCAACGGCAATTGTGAATATTCGCCCCACACGGCATTCACAATACGGCCCCCCAACGGCAATTGTGAATATTCGCCCCACACGGCATTCACAATACGGCCCCCCAACGGCAATTGTGAATATTCGCCCCACACGGCATTCACAATACGGCCCCCCAACGGCAATTGTGAATATTCGCCCCACACGGCATTCACAATACGGCCCCTCAACGGCAATCAACAAGGAATAAGTCATGCATCACGCATAATTATGATGTGCTATAATATTAATATATACTTTTTTTTTTTTTTTTATTATTATTTTTAATCGGCTATATCATCTTCGTCCGATTCACTCTCACACCTGGCGTGCCATAATTTTATTTTGTCACGTGCCATAATACTCTGGTATGCTCGTTTGCCCCGGTCGGCAGAAGTAACTTGGTATCTGTCATTGGGCAACACCGCTGTAACCTTGTACGGTCCAGCATATCGTGGCACCAACTTACCGCTAGTTAACCCAGGTCTCATAACTCTTCTCTCCACCATTACCAATGAACCAATAGCAATGGGCTTGGACGAACGACGACCCTTATCATACCTGTCTTTCATCTTAGAAGAATTTGACTCTATTTTATTCGCGGCTTCTGCTCTCAACACATCTATATCATCAGTGTAAACAGCCCCTTGAAACTCACCGACCAGACGAGGCCTCAAACCACATAACAGTTCCAATGGTGATTTGCCGGTCCCTTGACTTACCATCGAATTTATGCCCAACTGTACCTTAGGAAGATATAGGTCCCACCCCTTTTGTTCATTACCCATATAAGATGTTAGAGAACTTAGAACTGTTCGATTTAAGCGCTCCACCTGTCCATTAGCACGTGGAGACGCCACAGCATTTAAAACGTGTTTAATACCACGTTCTTCGCAATATTGTCGAAATTCCCTCCCAGTAAAAGCAGTTCCCCTATCACTCACTATTCTCATCGGATCACCAAAAACTTGACTCAATTTGTTAAGAGCGGCTATAGCTCCCTTTGCATTTGTACTTGCAACAGCCTCAAGCCATACAAATTTTGTAAAACCGTCTATAATAGCGAAGATATAAGTCTTACCATTACTTTTACAAAAGGGGCCCAGGTGATCCACATGTAACGTGTGGAAAGGTATGGATTGCCTAGGAATAGGATGCATCAGTCCTGGCTGCTTTCCAGTAGGTTTTTTACTAAATTGACATCCTATACAACTACCCACATACTTAGTGACACTTTTTCTTAATTTTGGAAACCAATACTTAGCCTTTATGGCCTCTATGCATTTTTCAGATCCTAAATGACCACTATCGTCATGATAAATTTTCATAATATGCCATCGCGCGCTCTTAGGCAAAACAGGTCTAGGACCTTCCTCAGTAACACGATGTAACAGTCCATTCAAAACCTTATAATCCTTGCACAATCCATTTTTTTTATTTTTATTGGCATCAATTTCTAATTTCAAATTTTCAACTAAACCTTGTATCTCTTTATCTCCATCTTGTAGTGCATTTATAAAATCCTTCTCTTCAATGTGAAACATCGGTATTGGATTTCTACTCAACGCGTCGACGTGAGACATTGAAGTCCCTGGTCTATGTTCTACGTCGAAATCGTACTCCTGCAGATCCAGCCACCATCGCGCAATACGAGGTGACAAATCTCGTTTTGACCACGCTAACCTCAATGCAGAACAGTCAGTCACAATTGTAAACTTCAGTCCAGAAATGTACACCTTGAACCTTAAAATACTAAAGACCACAGCAAGCGCCTCAAGTTCGAAACTGTGATATTTAGCTTCAGTAGGCGATGTTTGCCTGCTTGCATAAGCAACAACTTTCCACTCATTATTCTCTTGGCGCTGTAGAAGTACACCACCAAGCCCTACTTTGGATGCGTCAGTGTGAATCTGTGTATCTCGTTTTGGACTATAGATCGTAAGGACTGGATCAGATGTCAACAATTCTTTCAATCGTAACATCGCATCGTTATGCTCTGATTTCCAACTCCAGGTAATGTCTTTCTTCGTCAAGGAGGTTAGAGGTTTAGCAATCGTCGCAAATCCTTTTATAAATTTGCGGAAGTAGCTCGCAAGACCTAGGAACTGCCTGAGTTCATGAACATTTTGCGGTGTATTAAAATTTTCTACAGCACTTAACTTGTGTGGAGCTGGACGAATTTCTCCTCCAGCAATCAAGTGACCTAGATATTCAACCGTTTCAGTAAGGAAAATACATTTCTCTCGCTTCAATTTGACACCAGCAGCATCAATCAACTTAAGTACCTTTCTTAAATTTTCTAAACATTCATCCACATTTTCACCCCAAATGATCACATCATCAATGTACACTTCAGCACATTCATGAATTACAGGTGCCAGTATGTCATTCATAGCCCTCTGGAAAACCGCAGGTGCATTACATAACCCAAAACTCATCATCCGATATTGGTAGTGACCATCAGGTGTGACAAATCCCGTATATTTTCTAGATTCCGGTGCTATCTTAATCTGGTGGTAACCATTAGCCAAATCTAAACAACAAAATACTGATTTATCCACTAACCTATCTAATAAATCCTGAATAACTGGTAAGGGATATCGCTCTTTCTCAGTTATTTTATTCAAGGCCCTATAATCTACGCACATGCGGAATCCTCCCTCTCTCTTCTTCACTAAAAGAACTGGGCTTGCATAAGGTGATGTAGATTTTTCAATTATTCCTGCCTCCAATAAATCATTAACAATCTGTCTAACCACCTCCCTCTCGTGAAATGATATTCTATACGGCTTGTAATAAATTACTTTATCTTCTATTAACTTAATTGTCATCTCAATTTTGCAATTTCCTAGTTCCATACCATCACCGGAGAAACTGTTCCGATATTCACTGAGAAGAGACTCCAACCTCAGCCGTTGATCGTCTGATAATTGTGCTCCGGATTTTGGCTTACTGATATCTACACACCGATCCATTATGTCTGCACGAGCAATGCAATTTTCACTCTTCAGTTGAATATTTTCACTTGTCATATTAACTAATTTAATAACTGCCACGCCCTGTTCACTTTCAACTTCATCAGCTAAAATATCCTTCTCGTTCCTTGGTTCCCTCTGATAACTCTGTCTAACCTTTAAGGTGCCACTAGCCACAGGTTCAGTCCTCACTGAAACTTTATTGATACCGGGATGTACAGTTACATTAGTGTTAGGGTATAATCTCACCTTTTCTAAATTTTCACATAATTCTGCTATTCCCAGTGCCATTTCTTTTTCAAATACATTTAGTTGGCTTGAAGTCTTCACTACTAAAATATTTGGAGCTTCTGTGTATGGCTGTCCGACCAAGACATCAAATTCTTGAACCTCATTAGATACAACATAAAATTCGGTATGTCTCTCAACACCATCAATTGCTAAATTTGCTGTAACTACACCGCTTGGTAAAGTCAAAGCATTGCCATATCCCTTGATCACAACAGAGTCATTGACCTTAGTTTTCAAACCCAGCTTGTCACACACATTCTGTTTTATAATATTACATGAGCTACCAAAATCTATGAATGCATTTACTGGTGACTCATTAATTAACACCGTCTTAAAATATTTATTATCACAGGAATCAGAACCAGCTGATTGAACATTCCTAACAGTTTTAGATTGTAACGCCATGGAACTCTTTCGACACTCTTCTAACTTGTGTCCCTTGATTTTGCAAAACGAACAATACTTTTCCTGATTTTTCTTTTTGAAACAAGTTGCTTCAGTATGTCCAGATTTATTACAAAAGGAACACTTCATCTGATTCTCTATTTCCTTTCTCCCATGGGTGCAAACAAAAGCCTTATGCCCGTCCTTACCACAATTAAAACATTTAATTCTTTTATTAGTACTAGGCCTCGTCTTTGGTTGTTCATTGCTTGCGTTTATAAAACTTGCCAAATACTTCAGTAAAGATGTTGTATCTTGGCACCCTGCTGACAATGCTCCTACTTCTACAAGCTTATCACCCATTGTACCTATGATGGCTTGAGTAATAACCTCATCGCTGAGCTGACATGATAGTCCTATACCTAATTTGTTGTAATAAAATGCTATGGGGTTCTCACTTGGCAACCTAATCCTATTTACCAAATCCCTAATCTGGGCAAGCTTGTTTTTAGTAAATGGAAAGGCTTTGATTAGTTTGTCTCTCCACTCTGACCAGCTTATCTCGTATGATGCTTGTTGTTCATACCAGCCTTTAGCATAACCCCTCAACTTGGAAGTACAATTACAAATTAATGTTCTTTCATCCCACCCATGCATTTTAGCTGTGCCTTCCAAGTTACGGATCCAGTGCTCAACAGAAACAGATGACTTTTGGGGATCAAACTCGGGTATAAAATCATTTCGTCCCACATAACGTACTGATGGCATAGTAATTTCCACTGAGTTGTCTCTTGGACGATTTTCCTTGTCACAAAGCTCTCTGACTTGACCTTCTAGTGTTTTAATACGATCTTCATTTCTTCTCTGCTCTTTTCTGTACTTCTTCCTTCTACTCAAGCTTTGTTCACTCCTTGAACTCCTTGAACTTGAGCTACTTTTACTAACTGACCTATGCTTCCTCTTATGGCGACCCATGTTAATATTTAGTATTTAAAAATTATTAATCTTAGTAGTATTAATTGTTTTAAAATACAATCAACTTGAAAAATCTTGAACTTGAGAAAGTAAAGTGTCTGCACTCATCAATCAGTAGGTAATTTAGTTTTAAATTTTAATCAAAAGTCAATTAATCACAAAATGGAACAAGCTCACCAAATTCTGCATGCATCCATTAGGCACTCATATGTAATTAAGTTTTACAAACACTGTGTCCACAATGGTTTGTCAATTTAATAAAAAAAAACAGTTTTTCACAACCAACATTCACATGCAAACACGTGGCGACTTGTCGAAATTACAATAGACAGTAATTAACTTGCGTTGAGACAAATTTATAACAAAACACACTCAACGCTAACAAATAAGCACGCGGGATGCCACTTCTGAATACTATTAGACACTTTAATTAACAGAAACTCACTTTAATAAACTTTTATCTAACTTTTTCACTCATCCGGAAAAAGCGCGATCAACGACAACCATCTGACAGTTCTAGTGATGAACAGTGTTGCTAGGGTTGTGACCAAGATCTTCGTGATTACTTGATTTTCATCTAACAGTACCAACTACAAAAATTCACTCTCGGTTGATGGTCGTTGTCCCCGAGTTCTTGCACGGGATGAAAGTGAAACGGGTGTAAGCTGTTTCGATGAAGAAGTTTCCACACTGCCGACTGTAACATGCCAAATCTTCTCGCCGCTTGTCGAGTACTCGCCCGTGGGTGGTTTGTGAAATACCGGAGTACTTGTTCCTGATGACGGACAGGATATTGGTCTCTTCCGCGGCCTTGGGCATGTCCTGGCACGATGAATTGCCCAAAATCCCGTAATCGTTGGTTTACACTGAACATCGCGTAAGGCGTAGGTATTCTTCGGTTAGGAAATAATTCACGATACAACCGAATTGCACCCAGCAGACTATCGTTAGCACGAGCATATGCACGAACCATCTCCCAATTTTCTTCATTCGTAAAAGACATTTTTACTTGTTATGTTGTTTGGTATGCACTATGTAGTACTATTTACGATACACGAACCAGGAAGTAAAATTATTTGCGTCTAATCGCTTTGTAGCCCAACACAAACTGAGAGAAAATGGTAAAATACACAGTCCATACTAAATGCTCGAAACTTTGAAAGGTGGGGTGAAGGACGGGCGAGCCGAGCGGCCGGCCGTTGGCGGCAATTTCAAGGCAAAATCGACAGCGTCTTTGTGCGCCCGAATATTGGCGGCGCCGGCGGCGGCGTAGCAAAGAAAATACAAAAGGCCGGAAGTCTTTAGGATTCACCGAGTTATCGGCTGATTTTTATTTACTTCAAATCGCATGCGGTGCGCGTTAGGTTGTCCACATTTGGGTTGTTTAATGGATAATTAAGTGAAATTTTAAGTACCCTTTTTTATTACATATTTGGAACGAGATTCGAATACTGAGTACCCCCTATTAATATTCTAACTGACTAAAAACTCACCCTGTATAACCTGGTATATAATTATGTAACTATAAGTAATATGACCAGGGTCGATTGGTTATGAAACTGCTTAAAGTTTCGTATTGGAATCAGTAAACGTTTCGATTAACTAAAAAATAAATTTATTAACGTTCTAAAGCGAGTATCAATAAAACCGAGGGGGATGTTTAATATGATTTTCACGCGTTGGTGACACCCCGGGTGTTGCCAATATCGTCAAAGGACGACGGTGATCACTTACCATCAGGTGACCCGTCTGTTCGTTTGCCTGCTTAGGCTATAAAAAACTATAGAAAATAGAAATATAGACTATATTTTTATTTTTTTATGGTGTTACTTGGTTACATATTAGGGCGCTTTCAATTTAGACGGTTGGTGCCGGACTGCTGCAGTCTCGACGCAAGGTCGTGCGGGAGCAGGGCGGCGCACGTCCGTTAGCCGCACGGCTACAATGCATATATAGGTAAGGTAGAACCATAGTGATCCAAGCAACAATTTAAACTTAGTGAGAAAACAAGGGAAACGCGTTTGGACTTGTTGTAGTGAAACAAATAACTTATAACTTGTAACTCTTTATTAAAATTACAGCTAACAAGTTAGATTAAAGTAATAAAATATGTCTAATCACAATCATTTGTATTCAGTGTAACAAAATGATGGTTTTTCACAAAAAAATGCACATAGATCACTCTGGCGCAAACAAACATTAAAAATAAATGATGTATTGACGACCAGGTACGAACGAAGTTCCTTCGGCTAATGAAGGCAACGGCGAACGCAAAGAAAGAGGGAGAAAGCGAAACGTATTATACACTACTCGCTTGTGTAATGTGTATGCGACTGTCGCGCCTGCGCACGTCTCATTTAACGCTTTTATTCCACGCATTTTTTCTTACGGTTTTACTATCACATATTTTTCAGTTCGGTCGCCGCAGCAAAACCTATCCCCTCCAAGCCTGCCGTAAGGAACTTCGTTCCAAAAATTCAAATTATAACGCATTATTGTAATTAAAATGAAACTGTAAAATATATAAAAATAAATGATAAACTAGGTAGCTTTTATTCTTGCTATATAGTTTCTAATGTTAAGAGGAAATACCACGCGAACCCTTTTTCAAATTTGGGATTTTTTCGCTCAATATCTCTGTCGCGCTAGCGAGCGGCGTGTATGTCAGTGCGATAGGGACAACTGCAGCTCCGTGTAAAAACCCGAGGCAAAAATCATCAAAATCGAGGTTCCGTTCTCGACTAATCCCCCCGCCAAAACAAAAGCAATCTTAACGAAATTTTGGAAATTGAAGGGGAAGGAGATATTCTGTGTCGGACCGTTTAGCTTTTTGTGGTAATAATTATACAATTTGCGTACTAGGCGTTTGTTTGCGGCATATTTATTTGGCCGTTTTAAGCGCTGTTTGAAGTAGCCTAAAACTTTTAAAACAAAAATATCAAAAAAATCAAAACGCACCAACATAGATAATGATGATATTAATCTTGTGTGAAAAAATTATTGATCTAGAGTCAAAAACCAGCGAGGGATTAGTCGAGAACGTTTGTATGGAAAAATGACCCGTGGCATTTCCTCTTAACCAAAAATGCCTCCAAATCCAAATTATTTGGTTTGAGATCTATCTCTTCAAAATTTTCAGAGTAGTCAGTATTGTAACTCAGTAGGCTTGATCCTTTACTGAATCTAATTTTTCACATCTTAGATATTTTTGCACCTTCTCGTAATATAGTTGGATAGTCCTTAAAGTGACCTGCTAGACTTTCGAAGTCGAGAAACTTCCCATTCATTTCCCGAAATATGAATGGGTTGTGTTTTCGACAATTGCGTACGAGATCCATCCATGCCTGTATCATTGGGAAGATAATGTTATTATTATTATCGAGGTGCAGCGATTTAAAAATCACTATTATTAAAATAATATATATTTTTTAATACTTATAATGTTTAAATATTAATCAAAAGTGTACATAACATTGCACTTGGATCAGAATGGCTTAATATGATTTTCTTAATTCCATTACTTCCAAAGTGAGAGGTTGCGATTTTTCCTAGACAATGTTTCTGAATGGAACTTGGATCAAAGTGGAATAAAAGAGCTTTGAATTTAATAGACGTTTTTGCAAAAATCGTGTATTAATGAAAAATGTCACTTGGATCACTATGGTTCTACCTTACACATATAGGGTTTTCCAATAGGGACGGGTCGATTTTAAAATTGAATGAAACAAGTTGTATGTGAGATATCAATAAGGTTTTATCTTTATTTGAGAGCCCTATTAATGACATTTTGGGTGAATATAACATCGTTCAAATAGCCGCCGCGGTTTCGCTGGGTGGCGTGCATTCGAAAAGTCCAGTTTTGGATGACTTTGGCGTATAATTCAGGCCGAATTTGACCGATGGCATCGATTATGTTGTCTTTGAAGGCCGCGGTGGTTTGCGCGTAACGATCACAAACTTATTGTGGCCTGAATTGGATGAATATTCACATCGAAGACATATGGTTTCAACAGGATGGCGCTATGTGCCACACAGCTCACACAATCGATACTCTGCACAGCGGTTTCATGGCATGGTTATCTCGCGCCCAGGCGACGTGAATTGGCCACCAAGATCGTGTGATTTGACCCCTTAAACCTCTTTAGACTTTTCTTGTGGGGCTTTCTTAAGTCGCAGGTCTATGGGAATAAGCCGCAAACCACCGCTGCCTTCAAAGACAACATAATCGATGCCATCGGTCAAATTCGGCCTGAATAATACGCCAAAGTCATCGAAAACTGGACTTTTTGAATGCACGCCACCCAGCGAAGCTACGGCAGCTATTTGAACGATGTTATATTCATCCAAAATGTCATTAATAGGGCTCTCAAATAAAGATAAAATCTTATTGATATCTCTTAAACAACTTGTTTTATTCAATTTTAAAATCGACCCGCCCTTAATGGAAAACCCTATACTACCTGTGTTCGCTAGTGCGGTGAACGTATCGACGCATCGTGTTTCTTCATAACGTAAATAAGGACGTTTTCGTGCATACCTACCTAATTATGGACGATTTAAATATATTTTTGATTTAACTAATTTTTGAGTTTAGTGTCTTGACGTTGAATTCCATTTGTAACTAAGGCCCGTAATATCAATAGCAGTTTAATCTATGAATCTGAGTTTAAACTATCTTTGTCGATTATTTCGTAATATCAATGACAGTTAATCTGTGTATGTCAGTTTAAAGTATCGCTTAGTTTAAACGGTCAAGCAGGGGCAGTTAAACTGGCACGTAGGGTTTAATCTATTATTTCAAAATGGTTGCTTAGGAACAGATGTTTGTCATGTCAACGTGACGTCAATTCTTAAGCTATTGCAAAGCTTTTATCGCGGGCCTTGAGCGTGGGGACCGAATCCAGAAATTCCGTAACGAAAAAAACCTAACACCCCTGAATAAATTACCGACCACTCGGCGGTCCCAAGAGTAGTTTTGTTGAACGAGTAGGCAAGCAAAATAAAGATTAAAGAAACACTTCTTCAGTACAAGTCAAGTCAAGTCATTTATTGAATGTTAATGCTGGATACTTATAGATATTACAAAAAACCAAACCAGCTTGATTCAGAATTACAGCGTTTTACTACTCAGCGCCATCTAGTATACTGCGAGTGAACTACCAGCTCAGCCAGCCTTCATCCATCGATAAATGGACCCATCTAACCTAATGAATAATTGTTCACTGCACAGTACGTAGATGGCGCTGGTAGGGGATAATAATGCACCACCCCCAATCAGGTATGGTACGTATGTTTTCTATAAACTAGATGGCGCTGTTCTGATATAACTATATAAATTCTAATAATTATAATTGCATAAGTTCATAAAAAATGCTATGCAATAGCTTTACCGCGGCAGTCTCCGAGTGCCACATTTAATTTTTTTTTATAGATTGATATTGGTAAAACACAACTTTCAGAAGACAACCTAAAAATATTACCAAAATTTTAATCAAGTCAGTGTCAATATCTCTCAAAGTCAATTAAAGAAACGTCAATTCTTTTGAATCAAAACATTGCCATATACATTTCTTTACGGTTTAAATCAAAACGAATGAACGAAATGCCAAGTGTTGCTAAAATGAATTCAAAGAACGACGAGAAAGTTAAAGTTGCATCAGATGACGAGGAAGATGGTTCTTGAAAATAATTTATTTAATAAATTTTATAATAGTTTTACTTAATTTTCTATGTTCTGTGGTATGTCAAAATAAATTGGGAAAACTTATGTTTTTTTTTTATTATTTAATTTTAACTAAAATGTATTTTTATATGAAATTTAGAAATAAATTTAATAAAAACCAAAAACAAATAACGGAGATGTATAGAGCTTGCAAAACCGAAGAATTCAACGTATCGCAAGTCTACCTAGCAGCTTTAAGTATATAAAAATGTTGTATGCGAGGGTAAGTTAGGTTTTTTTTTTATGATAAGGTTAGGTTAGGTAGGTAGGTAGGTAGGTAGGTAGGTAGGTAGGTAGGTAGGTAGGTAGGTAGGTAGGTAGGTAGGTAGGTAGGTAGGTAGGTAGGTAGGTAGGTAGGTAGGTAGGTAGGTAGGTAGGTAGGTAGGTAGGTAGGTAGGTAGGTAGGTAGGTAGGTAGGTAGGTAGGTAGGTAGGTAGGTAGGTAGGTAGGTAGGTAGGTAGGTAGGTAGGTAGGTAGGTAGGTAGGTAGGTAGGTAGGTAGGTAGGTAGGTAGGTAGGTAGGTAGGTAGGTAGGTAGGTAGGTAGGTAGGTAGGTAGGTAGGTAGGTAGGTAGGTAGGTAGGTAGGTAGGTAGGTAGGTAGGTAGGTAGGTAGGTAGGTAGGTAGGTAGGTAGGTAGGTAGGTAGGTAGGTAGGTAGGTAGGTAGGTAGGTAGGTAGGTAGGTAGGTAGGTAGGTAGGTAGGTAGGTAGGTAGGTAGGTAGGTAGGTAGGTAGGTAGGTAGGTAGGTAGGTAGGTAGGTAGGTAGGTAGGTAGGTAGGTAGGTAGGTAGGTAGGTAGGTAGGTAGGTAGGTAGGTAGGTAGGTAGGTAGGTAGGTAGGTAGGTAGGTAGGTAGGTAGGTAGGTAGGTAGGTAGGTAGGTAGGTAGGTAGGTAGGTAGGTAGGTAGGTAGGTTAGGTTAGGTTAGGTTAGGTTAGGTTAGGTTAGGTTAGGTTAGGTTAGGTTAGGTTAGGTTAGGTTAGGTTAGGTTAGGTTCATGGACCTCGACGGCGCCCACCTGCTGGAACCAACGTGGTTGTCGGGGGTTACCCGGTCCCTGTCAAGACCCAGATGAAGTATCTGGGTCTTATTATTGACAGTCGGTGGCAGTTTGGGCCACACTTTCGCACGCTGGCACCACGGCTGTTGAAAGCGGCCGACTCTTTGGGGTGGCTCCTCCCGAATTTGGGGGGTCCAAATGCCAAGTGCCGGCGCCTTTATGCCGGCATTCTGCGCTCCATGGCGCTGTACGGGGCGCCCATATGGGCCGGTACCCTCAATCGGGAGGAAAATTTGACTCTCATCCGCAGGCCCCAACGGGCCATTGCACAGCGGGTAGGAAGGGCCTACCGCACAGTTAGCTTCGCAGCTGCCTGTGCGGTAGCAAGTACCCCTCCGTGGGAACTTGAGGCGGGTGTCTTATCCGCTGTCTATGATTGGGCAGCGGAACGGAGGGCGAGGGATGAACGACCGACTCCCCAACAACGGGAAGCTGTTCGCGCTGAAGCGCAGAGGTCGCTCGTTCACCAGTGGGCAAATGATTTGGCGGGTGCGGTCTTCGGCCGACGGACTCTTGATGCCGTCGGTCCGGTCTTGGAGGGCTGGTTGGAGAGGCCCCAGGGCTTTTTCCTGACTTACAGGATGGTACAGGTACTGACGGGTCATGGGTGTTTTGGGTCGTACCTGTACCGAATTCGGAGAGAGGAGTCTCCGCTGTGCCATCATTGCCAAACGGCAGATGACACACCGGAGCACACCTTGGCCGTGTGCCCAGCCTGGGCGCAAGAGCGCCACGGTTTGGTTGCGAAAGTTGGCCCTGATCTTTCTCTCTCGAGCATTGTCTACAAGATGCTCGGGAGCGAAACGACCTGGAGATCGGTGGCCTCCTTCTGTGAGAAAGTCATCTCGCAGAAGGAGGAAGCGGAGCGGGAAAGGGAGGCGGATCCATCCGCACCTTTGCTTCGCCGTAGGAAGAGGGGGGGGAGGAGGAGGCTCTTTAACCTCCAAAACCCTCCTGATGGAGGTCGGCTGACGATCGGTGTGGGGACACCGTCGTCGGCATTGCACCGACCTCCATCTCCTTCGGGCAGGGGTGGCCCAGTTCTCCCGGCCGTCCCTGCAGACCCCGCTGATGGGGGTCCGTTTGGGGCTCACAGTTGAGTGAGCAGTTCGCCGGAGAGGTCTCGGAAGTCAAGGCTACGCTGTTTCCCGAGTCCTCTCCACTCAGGCGTTTGGGAGAACCCAGGGGTTTTTAGTGGGTAGACGGGGGTTCCCCCCCGGAGTCCCACATAACCCATCCCGCACCCCACGGGTGGGTATGCATAAAGCATTTTCCCCTGGCCAAAAAAAAAAAAAAAAAAAAAAAAAGGTTAGGTTAGGTTAGGTTAGGTTAGGTTAGGTTAGGTTAGGTTAGGTTAGGTTAGGTTAGGTTAGGTTAGGTTAGGTTAGGTTCCCCCCCGGGGGCCGCCACCTTGTCGTGGTGGGGGGGCTTGCGTGTCCCGATGATCTCCAAGGCTATGCCGTACAGGGTTACCCATAACGGACAGGCTTGGAAGGAGGGGCCAGACTAAGCGCGGCTCAGGGTTGGTGTCCACACAGGGTTGGTGTGTTGGATCAGGGCGGTTGGCATGGCAGCAACCCATGAGGGTTGCTCAGGGTAGGGGCGACGGGCTGTCGGTCGCGAGACTGGCAGCATGGCTTCGGCCACCGTCGGCCAACTCGCTCCCTGACCCGTAGGCGTCAGGGGTGAGGGCCGCCACTCCGGTGGGGGCCGCGAGGAAGAAAACCTCTCTAAAAAATTACCCTAATCCTAAGTTCTGGCACTCGGCGAGGGGATGAATGGTTGGGGGGTACCCAATCCCAAGAGTGCTACGGGGAGCTCACCCCGTGGTGAAAAGAGACGACGATGTGGAGCATCGGAGAGGAATACAATGGAACAGGCTAGTTGCGAAAATGGTCCCCAGGTGGGTCCCCGAAAGGGGGAATCCCACCCCTCTGCTTCGGCGGAGGGCTGCCCCTCGTACTCTGGGGGGGGCAACAACAGCCTCGTAGGTCGGCAAACCGCCGGCCTTCGTGAACACAACTTTGGCGAACGTACAACGGAACTTGATAACTTGCAAACGATGACGGAACAACGAACCGATCAGGGAGGAGAACAGGGCGAGTGGGTCAAAGCAACCAGCAAAAGACAGCGGCAGACCAGGGCCCGGGCAAAGGCATCACGCGCCACATCTGACGTAGACGAGCTTTCTGACTGCTCCCAGATGTCGGGGTTTTCGGAGTGGTCCACCGCAACGTCGGTTGGTGGCCGTAAAAGGCCGCTGCCGGCGAGCGATGGCCCATCCAAGGATGACGATCTGCTGGCCTTTCTAGAACCAGCGGCAAAAACGAGGGCTAAGGCGAAGCTCCCAAGCGCCGAAGAACTAGGCCTGGAAATGAGAGAACAGCCCACCGGCGATTTAGGTTCGCAGATTGCGGACAATTTGGAGGTCCTTGAGATGGTTGCGGATAAATCCAAAAACCTAAAAGGAAATTTCGTCCGCGCGATCCGCTTGGCGGTCCGCAAGATTCAGGCGGCGTCAACCGAGGTAGTGCAGAGGGCGACCTGTTCACGCCTCGAGAAGGAAAATACGGCATTGCGTACCCAGCTGGCCAATATGGAATTAAAGATGGAGGGTCTTGCGGCGGAAATGGAAGCGTTACGCCGTACGGCTACGGTTACCCAGGCAGACCCTCGACCGACGCCCCGACCTCAGGTCAGTGCGTCGGTCCGACCTGACGCCGGTTCGGGCCGGGCGAGACCCGGGAATGAGGAAGGCGCCCTCTTGGATAGGATCGGCGCAATGATCGATACCAAGTTGGCGTCTTTCAGGGACGAACTCTTCCCGGGTAGAGCAGTTCGGCCTCCCCTCGGGAAAAAGGCCACGCCCGCCACCGTAACGCGGCCCTCAACGGCCGCAGAGCCGGAGCAGCCTCCGACGACGTGGGCCAAAGCAGTGGGGCAAAAGTCGAAGAAGCGGCCCCCCACCCAGATGCCAGCGCCTCGGAGGCAATCCCCGAGTCGCGGGAGAGGGGAAGGAAGTTCCCACCGGCCCTCTGCGGCCGAGGCCCCCCAGGCACCTAAGCCAGTGTGGGAGACCAGGACGGCCAAAAAGCCCAAAAAGAGGCTTCCCAAGGTGCCGAAGACGGCGGCAATCACCGTGACGGTGCCTGAGGGGTCAGACACGACCTACGCGCAAGTAATGAAAACTGCGAAGGGCCGGATTAACTTGCCCGACCTGGGCATCGGCGAGATCCGGCAGAAGAAGGCCCTCAACGGTGGCCTTCTCCTTGAGATTGGTGGCGAGAACTGCGCCGAAAAAGCCGATGCCCTCGCAGGTAGGATGCACGAGGTCGTCGCCGAATTGGGGGTCAGAGTGGCGAGACCCACCAAACAAGGGGAGGTCAGGGTGATGGATCTGGATGACTCCGTCACCCAAGAGGAGGTCGCCAGCGCCATAGCCGTAGCCTGCGGGTGCATGGCCAGTGACGTAAAGGTGGGGGAGATACGGCGGACTCCCTCAACCTTGGGGACGGCCTGGGTGCGCTGCCCTTTGACGGCCGTTCGCCAGTTGGCCGAAACGAAGCGGCTACTCGTTGGCTGGGTGTCGGCCAGGGTGCAGGTGCTAGCTGCCAGGCCGCTCCAGTGCTTCCGGTGCCTGGAAAAGGGTCACGCGAGGCACCAGTGCACGAGCGCAACTGATAGGAGTGCTCTGTGCTACGTCTGCGGTCAGGCCGGTCATAAGGCCAGCCAATGCGTGGCACAGGCGCCCAATTGCGCTCTGTGCGCAGCAGTAGGCCGCAAAGCCGACCACCGCTTGGGTGGACCGCGTTGCACACCTCCCAAGAGGAGAGACGGCCGTGCGGCAACGGTTGCCAGCTCAGTACGGGCGGATGGGCTTGCGCAAGCGACAGCTGGCGCATCGGCCCATCGCCCGTCCGAGGAACCGATGGAGGCAGTATGCTAAGTACAACTCCATCGAAGCTGCTACAGGGGAACTTGAACCATTGCAGTGCAGCGCAAGACTTGCTCCTGCAATGCCTCACGGAGCATTCAGTCTCCCTGGCAGTAGTGGCCGAACCGTATAGGGTCCCGGACCATCCGCGCTGGTTCGGGGATACCTCACGGTCGGTCGCAATTTACTGGGCTGGCACCGATAAGGATCCTCCGTGCACCAAGCGGCACTCGGAGGCGGGTCTGATCGCCGTGGACTGGGGTCCTCTGGCAGTGTTGGGGTGCTATGTCTCCCCCAATTGCAACCTGGTGGAGTACGAGGCGTTCCTGGATCGGGTGCGAGACTGCATTCGCGGTTGTCTGCCCCGTCCAGTGTTCGTCCTCGGCGATTTTAACGCCCACTCCAGGGCTTGGGGGAGCAATAGCGACAATGCCAGAGGAGAAGCAGTTCTCGACTGGGCGGCAGAGCTGGATCTGCGCCTCTTGAACCGGGGCTGCGTCAGTACGTGCGTGCGCTGGCAGGGGGAGTCGATCGTGGATCTTTCATGGGCGACTCCCGCTGCCGAGCGCTTCGTGACGGGCTGGAAGGTGGCGGAACAAATAGTGACGCTATCCGACCACCGTCACATCACTATTGACGTGGCGCTTCAGCTTCCGGTTCAGGACAGTCGCCGGGCCATGGGTGTTCAGCGGCGATGGGCACTGGGACGTTTGGACCGGGATATGCTCGTCGCCGCTGCACACGTCGCGGACTGGTCCGGGGCTGCGGTCGGGGAAACGGCGACAGGCCTGGAGGATTCCGCTGCCCGACTCCAAGACGACATGACGGCGATCTGCGACGCGTCGATGCCGCGGGTCAGATCGGGCAGGAGGGCACCGGCATACTGGTGGTCGGACCAAATTGCCCGGCTGCGCGAGGATTGTCTGCGATCCCGGCGCAACTACACCCGCGCCCGCAGACGTCGGTCCACCAGTGCCGAGGAGACGGAGGAGAGGTACAGGGAGTACCGGGACGCGACTGGCTTGCTCCAGACCGCTATCGCGGAGAGCAAGTCCAGGTGCTGGTCGGGACTATTGGACGGCTTGGACAGGGACCCGTGGGGGCGCCCTTATAAAATGGTGATGAACAAGTTGCGCCCACGGGTTCCACCGTTGACGGAGACCCTTAGTCCCGACTTTGTCACGAGCGTCATGGGAAACCTGTTCCCTCTCACTCCGGACGGCCCCGCTTCCTCGCCAGGGCAGCCTGCAGGGCACAACCTGCCGAGCTCGGCGGTATGGTCGGAGGATCTGGCCGTCACTGGGGCAGAATTGGAGCAGGCGGTGCGACGGTTAGCCGCCCGAAACACCGCTCCAGGCCCAGACGGAATCCCAGGTCGGGCCTGGGTGCTGGCGCTGACCGTCCTCGGGGAGAGACTGCGGCGCCTGTTCACCAGCTGCCTTCGTGCCGGCCACTTTCCTTCCGACTGGCGGCAGGCGAGGGTTGTGCTCCTGCAGAAACCGGGGAGACCATCGGACTCACCATCGGCCTACAGGCCGATATGTCTGCTGAACGAGTCTGGCAAACTGTTCGAGCGGATTATCGCCACTCGTATCAGCGGACATCTGGCGCAAAGTGGCCCGGATCTGTCCGACCGTCAGTATGGCTTCCGAAAGGAACGCTCGACGGTCGACGCTGTCCTCCGTGTCCGAGAGATAGCAGAGCAGGCCGTATCCAGAGGCAGAGTAGTCTTGGCAGTGAGCCTTGACATCGTCAATGCATTTAACTCTCTGCCCTGGAATGCAATAAGGGAGGCCCTGGTACATCATAGGGTGCCTCCCTATTTGCAAAACGTTGTGGCGGCCTATCTGTCGGACCGGAGAGTTAGCTATCCGGGCCGCTACGGGAGTGTCCAGGAGAGGCGCGTCGTATGCGGGGTTCCACAGGGGTCTGTCTTAGGACCGCTCCTCTGGAACCTCGCGTACGATGTTGTACTGCGGGCTGAGCTGCCTCTCGGGGTTAGCGTGGTGTGCTACGCCGACGACACTCTCGTACTGGCCGAGGGTGAGTCCTTCGATAGAACGGTCCTGTTGGCCGAGTTTGGGGTGGCACGCGTTGTCGGGAAGATACGCAGCATAGGCCTTCGCGTAGCGCCAAATAAAACCGAGGCGATATGGTTTCACGGCCTTAGGCCTAACGTGGAACCACCCTGCCTGTCGGTGCGTGTAGGTGACACAGTTGTGGAAGTGGGCCGGCACATGAAGTACCTTGGGCTGGTACTGGACAGCCGTTGGAGCTTCGACGAGCATTTTGACCGTCTCGTCCCCCGGATTCACAAGGTAGCGGGTGCTCTGCACAGACTGCTGCCAAATCTCGGGGGACCGAGGGAGGAAGTCCGCCGCCTCTACGCGGGTATCGTGCGCTCTGTTGCGCTCTACGGTTCACCCGTATGGGCGCACAGATTGACGGGCTGTCGACGCCGCGCGGCAAAATTGAATGCCGCGCAGCGTACGATAGCAATAAGAGTGGCACGCGGATACCGTACAATTTCGTATGAGGCGGCTACAGTCCTGGCGCGGTTTCCGCCCCTGGACATCCTGGCGGATATGAATGCAGAGGTCTTCTTTAAGATCCGCATTCTCCGCCAGGGGACTTACTCCCAAGAGGCGGTCAAAATGACTCGGAAGCAGGCCAGTCTGCGCGCCCTGAGTCGCTGGCGACAGAGACTTCAGGAGCCGCGGGGCATGCGCCAACGCGCTGTCTGTGCCATACTGCCCAGCTTCAGTGCCTGGCTAAAGAGGAGGAGGTGTGTCACCTACAGGCTGACACAGATGCTCACCGGACATGGCTGCTTCGGTGAGTATCTGCACCGGATAGGCAGGGAGGCGTCAGCGCAGTGCCACCATTGTGGAGACCCCCAGGATTCCGCGCAGCACACGCTCGAACACTGTCCTGCGTGGCAGCAAGAGCGGCGGATCCTGGTTCAGGAAGTGGGGCCGGACCTCTCCCCGGAGGCAATCGTCGCGGCCATGGTCCGTTCCGGCGAAGCCTGGGACCGAGCGGTCACCTTCTGCGACCAAGTGTTGACCGCGAAGGAGGACGCCGAACGGGCCAGGGAGCTTGCTGACCCAGCCCGGAGGCGGAGGCGCCGTGGTGGGCGCCGCGGTGGGCGCACATAGCGCCACCGCCTTGTCCCTGTGGCTCGGGACCAGAATACGAGCTTCGGTATCCCCTGCCTGTCGTAAGAGGCGACTAAAAGGGGGCTTTGGGGCTGCGGGCGGCAAGAGTGGGAGCTCGAACCGCTCACAACAGCCCCGAGAAGGACGACGGTATGTGTGGCCGCATACCGTCGTAAACACCAGCAACGGCTACCGGGGGAGCAATACTCCCCCGAGGGAAGAGCCCTACATAAGGGCACTGCGCTTGGAGGACTCCGGTTGCGTTCCTTTGGAGATCCCGGAGTCCTCCAAAAAGCGCTGAGGACGGCCACCGGGGGGGTTTTAGTGCGGTAAAAATCCCACATAACCCGGCGTCGCTCCCACGGCTCCGGGTACCTTTTGAAGGTTTCCCCCTCGATAACAAAAAAAAAAAAAAAAAAAAAAAAAAAAAGGTTAGGTTAGGTTAGGTTAGGTTAGGTTAGGTTAGGTTAGGTTAGGTTAGGTTGGACTGAGGGTGGCGTTGCATAAGACCGAGGCCGTTTTCTTCCACGGGCCTCGGCAGCGGCGCCCTTCTGACGCCCACATCTTTGTGGAGGGCGTCAGAATTGAGGTTAAGACCCAGATGAAATATCTGGGTCTAACGCTCGACGGCAGGTGGCGCTTCAGCCCGCACTTCAGCGGACTGTCGTCGCGGCTGCTGAAGGCAGCGGGGGCCCTCTCATGGCTGATGCCGAACTTGGGGGGGCCAGGCGGGCGATGCCGGCGGCTGTACGCCGGCATCCTGAAGAGCATGGCCCTGTACGGGGCGCCTATCTGGGCAGACTCCCTTCATAGAAGGGAGAATGCCACAGCCTTGCGGGTGCCCCAGAGGGCCATCGCACAACGGGCGGCGCGGGCTTACCGCTCGGTGAGCTTTGCGGCAGCGTGCGCTCTGGCTGGCACCCCTCCTTGGGAGCTCGAGGCGTGGGTGCTAGCCAGAGTCTACGAATGGACGGCGGGGCGAAGGGCACTCGATGAGTACCCTGCCCCTGAGGAACGGGAGGCTGTGCGACAGGAGGCGAGGGATGCCGTCGTCCGTCATTGGATGGCGGACCTTGCCTCTGCAGTTTTCGGCCGTCGAACGCTCGACGCGCTTGGGCCGGTCCTGCAGGACTGGCTCGAACGACCGCACGGATTCCTCACCTTCCGGTTGGTGCAGGTGCTGTCCGGGCACGGCTGCTTCGGGTCGTACCTTCACCGGATCGGGAGGGAGGAAAGCCCGTCGTGCCATGACTGTGGCGCGGCGGAGGACACGGCACAACACACCCTGGAGGTGTGCCCGTCGTGGGTCGAGCAGCGCCGCAGTCTTGTCGCGGCGGCCGGGCCGGACCTCTCGCTTCCCGCCGTGGTAAATGCCATGTTGGGGAGCGAGGAGGCATGGGCGGCGGTCGCCTCCTTCTGTGAAGAAGTAATGTCACAGAAGGAGGAGGCGGAGCGCGCGCGGGAGGACGATCCTCTCGCGCCGCATCTCCGCCGGAGAAGAGGCAGGAGAAGGGGGGTGGTCAACCACCCCCTCTCCCCCCGGTGATAAGCAGCGGGCGACAGGCGCGGGGGCGCCCTCGCCCGCATTGCACCGCTTATCACCCAGCCGGACGAGGATGACCGAGCACTCAGTCATCCTCGAGCCCCTTCCCGTATGGGGAGGGGCGTGAAGGGCCCACCGCTGCAGGCGGGCAAACGCCGGCGGGGAACTGGAAGCAAAGGCTATGCCGATTCCCAGATCCCCGCCACCAAAGGCGATGCGGGAGTGCCGCTGGGTTGTTTAGTGGGTATACCGGGAGTTACCATCTTCCCCGGGAGTCCCACATACCCCTTCCGTCCCCCGACGGGAGGGGATGCGTAATGCATTTTTCCCAGCGAAAAAAAAAAAAAAAAAAAAAAAAAAAAGGTTAGGTTAGGTTAGGTTAGGTTAGGTTAGGTTAGGTTTTTTTTTTTTTTTTTTTTTTTTTAGGTTCCGTCAGAACCAGTCTTTTCATCCCCTGACATGGGTCAGAGACCTTGGATTCTGTTTTTAATTATTAATACAACATACATTTGTGAGCTTCGGTTATTCAACTTATTTCCATTTCCGTAAAACTAAATTTGCTTTCTTATTTGACTACTTCTTATACTATTACTTTACTATAACTATACTATACTATAACTTTACTACTATAACTTTTACATTTCTTAACGCTAGCTTTAATACAAGGCTTATGTCTATATGGTATTTGTAATGTTAACTTTTTTTTTTTTTTTTTTTATATATATTTTATTTTACTTTCTATACTATTCTATTTACTTTACTTTCTATTCTATTCTGTTTACTTTCTATACTATTCTATTTACTTTACTTTCTATACTTTTCTATATATCTTATTTTATTTGCTTTTATTTATGTTGTAACTAATCATATATATACTCATTATATATATCCTAGTTATCTATTGTATTTACTTATTTCTTGTTATTGCTTTTCTTGCCACGATTTTACAATACTTAATTAAATATTCTCTGGTGTTTTTATTCTCTAACATTTCATATATACTATTTTCATTAATTTGCAAATTTGTTTTAAATTCTAGCTCGAGTCGCTCTCTGTCATAAGCCGGACATTCCGTCAGCATGTGAATGATGCCTTCGTTTTTGTTGGTATCACAGATGCATGACGGGCTCTCCTTGCACTTAAAACGGTGCAGATATTCGGAGAACCCGCCATGCCCCGTTAACACCTGCACCAGCAAAGGGTCTAAGGCTATTTTCCTGAGCGTTTTGTGCGCCTTTATCGCGTCTGGGAAGAATACTTTGGTGACCGTGCCTGTTTCTCCAGTCTTATAACGCCGGTTCCATTCGTCAAGCGAGCCCTTACGGATTTCTCGCTTGACGTATGAGACCGGGCACAGATTGTAATCCGGTTTTTTCTTGGAGTGCAAGGCTGCCTGTTTCGCCAGCTCATCTGCTCGCTCATTACCCTCCAGACCTGCATGAGCTTTAATCCAGAACAAAGAAACTTCCTTGTTCTGGAGTTTGCTTCGCCTGATGTTTGCGCGGGTTTCTACTGCTAGAGGATGACGTGAGTATGGCTTTACTACAGTTTCAAGCGCTGAGCGCGAGTCACTGAGGATTGCTATACTTGTTTCTCCGCTTTTGAGGATGATCCTCGTAGCCTTGCATATGGCCAGAAGTTCGGCCTGATAGACCGTGCAGTACGGTGGCAGCTTAATCTTCAGGAATTTGGTTTCAGCCTCGTTGTTCCAAATCGAAAGCGAAGCACCAACTTTACCTTCGATTTTGCTGCCATCCGTGTATATTCTTAATGCTTGGTTAACATTACTATTTAGTGTTTGCCGGTCTACCAGGCTTATGAACGTCAGGCTCATATGTTCTGCTGGGTGCGGGAAGCTTGTGCTGGCCACACCGCTCTCCATCTCTACGTCGCCTGGCATCAGCTGGGACACCCCTTTCTTGGCCTCATACAAAGAGGCTACCTCTTGTATTCTGAGGTCAAGTGGTAGTATCCCAGCCAGCAATAACGCCGAGTTTAGAGAGACAGTGCGGTATGCTGCACACAGCTTCTGTGCAAATCCTCTTTGAACCGCGCTCAGCTGCCTTTGCACTCCAAGTTTTTTCGTTGCTTCGGCCCACGCGCTGGAAGCATACGTTATGACCGGTTCCACAGCTGCGTTATAAATTATGCGGATGATGTCGGGATGGAGGCCCCAGCTTATCTTGGCGGCTCGCGACAGTTGCTTGTAGATGTTTAGTGCCTTTCGGCAAGCATTTGCTACATGGCTGTTGAAAGTCAGCTTGTTGTCTATTGTGAGCCCCAAGATTTTTATTTCGCTAGACATCTCAATGTCGACCCCGCCCATGCTCAGGCGTGGTGTGTCGAACTTAAGCTTCCTCGTTATCACCATTGCTTTTGTTTTATGAGGTGCGAAGTTTAGCTTGTTTCTGACACCCCACTCCCGAACATGGGCAAGGGCGGCATTGGCCTTCGCCTCTATCCCTAAGGCCGTTTCTCCTTCAAAGACGAGCACAACGTCGTCTGCGAATGCCTGACAATAGTCACCACGCTCTTCCAAGTTCTTTAACAGGGGATCCAGTAGTAGGTTCCATAGGATAGGACCGCCAATTGACCCTTGTACGCAGCCCTTCGAAGTTTGTTTAGTGTGTTGTTGTCCCCCATACCTAACCGTGACTTTTCTGTCTCGTAGGTAGCTGTCTAGCATCCTTCGTATATTGCTAGGACACTTTTCCTCAGCCAATCGGACTCTTATTGCTGGCCACCATGCGTTGTCGAAGGCTCCCTCTATATCCAGTGAAACCATAGTGACTATTTTCTTCGCTTCAACCTTTTGGCGTATATGGTTTACTAGATCATAGAGGGAGTCCTCAGTGCTTTTCTGGGGCATGAATCCGTATTGGCGAGTACTGATCCTAGGAAGGATATGCCATTTCAGTCTACCTACGAGCAGTTTTTCCAGTATTTTTCCCATCACTGGCAACAACCCTATTGGTCTGTAGGATCTGGGGTTCGTGTAGTTCTCCTTCCCAGGTTTCCTCAGAACTACAACTGTTGCTTCTTTCCAAATAGTGGGAAAGTGCTCCAGCTGCAGGCATTTGTTGGCCAGTGAAAGGAAAAAATCTGGGTCACTAGTTATGGCATGGCTGCAGATATCTGCAGTAAAGCCATCTGAGCCAGGGGCTTTTTTGGGGTTAAAACTTTCGACTGCTGATCGGAGTTCTTCCATGGTAAAGGGTGGGTCGTGGAGCTCATCATTAGCTCGGTCGTTTACTCTTTCGGCCTTCTCCCTGATTTGTCGATGGTCGATTGTGTCTTGTTCTGTAGAGTCATCCGGGTAGAAGGACTCTGTCAGTAGTTTGGCCGAGCTTAACATGTCTAATGTTTCTCCATCCCTTTCCATGGGTAAGTCCTCTTGTCGTTTGGCGGTCCTTCCTATCACCCTGTAGATCCCTTCCCAAACTCCCTCCCTGTCTTGTTTGGTGCAGAATCCCTTCCAACTCTCAGTCTGTGCATTTTTGGCTCTGGTCTCATATGCTATTTTGGCTTGCAGATATTCGTCTACAGTTTTTGCCCTTCGAACAGGTGCTGCACAGCGAATTCGGCGCTTTTTAGTCAGAACCTCCTTTTTTAATTTATGGAGCTCCTCCGACATCCATGGCACGGTGATCGTCTCTCTGTTTTTCTTCTTGGGAAGAGTATCTTCGCATGTCTTTTTAACCATGTTCGCATACTCTACCGTTAAGTTGTCCAGTTCCCTAGTGCTGTAAATTTTTCCCAATTCCTCTTCATTTATGACACTTTCTTGCTTTAATTGGCCGAGTTTTTCACAAAAACTTGACCAATTCGCTTTCTTAGTGTTATAGAGCCTTGTGGTTCTCTGAATGTCTGTTCCTTCCGCCTTGGTTAGCCTAATTTTGTAGACCAGGGTGTTATGGTCAGAACTTGTGAATCTTTCGTCTACTTTCCAACTATCTATTAGGCTAACCATCTCGCTGGTGCAGGCCGTCACGTCGATATGGCTAAAGAGACGTTTGTTGCCTCTGATGGTGTCAAACGTCGGGGTATTCCCTTGGTTTAGGATCTGTAAGACCATTTCCTCCAATACTCCGTGAAATTCTTCTCCTCGATGGTCAACAGTAGTTCCGCCCCACCAGGTGTTTTTGGCATTCGCGTCGCCTCCTATCAAGAACAGTGTAGGTTTTAGTTTCTGCTGTATATTTTGTAGCTGCTCCAGGTATAACCCCATGGGCTGGTCCGGCTCAAAGTAGTAGGAGACCACGGTGATCTCCCAGGCCCGAGTTCGAATCCCTACCACTACGATGTTGTTTGTGGTGTACTGTGGGTACTGTTTCACGTCCAGGTCCGCATCGAAGACCACAATGGCGGCCTTGACAGTGCCTTCTCCTGGGTTCGAACTCTGGTAGATCCTGGTCCCCGCGTAGTTCTTCATACTCTTTGCCCCAGGTTAGGTTAGGTTAGGTTAGGTTAGGTTAGGTTAGGTTAGGTTAGGTTAGGTTAGGTTAGGTTAGGTTAGGTTAGGTTAGGTTAGGTTAGGTTAGGTTAGGTTAGGTTAGGTTAGGTTAGGTTAGGTTAGGTTAGGTTAGGTTAGGTTAGGTTAGGTTAGGTTAGGTTAGGTTAGGTTAGGTTAGGTTAGGTTAGGTTAGGTTAGGTTAGGTTAGGTTAGGTTAGGTTAGGTTAGGTTAGGTTAGGTTAGGTTAGGTTAGGTTAGGTTAGGTTAGGTTAGGTTAGGTTAGGTTAGGTTAGGTTAGGTTAGGTTAGGTTAGGTTAGGTTAGGTTAGGTTAGGTTAGGTTAGGTTAGGTTAGGTTAGGTTAGGTTAGGTTAGGTTAGGTTAGGTTAGGTTAGGTTAGGTTAGGTTAGGTTAGGTTAGGTTAGGTTAGGTTAGGTTAGGTTAGGTTAGGTTAGGTTAGGTTAGGTTAGGTTAGGTTAGGTTAGGTTAGGTTAGGTTAGGTTAGGTTAGGTTAGGTTAGGTTAGGTTAGGTTAGGTTAGGTTAGGTTAGGTTAGGTTAGGTTAGGTTAGGTTAGGTTAGGTTAGGTTAGGTTAGGTTAGGTTAGGTTAGGTTAGGTTAGGTTAGGTTAGGTTAGGTTAGGTTAGGTTAGGTTAGGTTAGGTTAGGTTAGGTTAGGTTAGGTTAGGTTAGGTTAGGTTAGGTTAGGTTAGGTTAGGTTAGGTTAGGTTAGGTTAGGTTAGGTTAGGTTAGGTTAGGTTAGGTTAGGTTAGGTTAGGTTAGGTTAGGTTAGGTTAGGTTAGGTTAGGTTAGGTTAGGTTAGGTTAGGTTAGGTTAGGTTAGGTTAGGTTAGGTTAGGTTAGGTTAGGTTAGGTTAGGTTAGGTTAGGTTAGGTTAGGTTAGGTTAGGTTAGGTTAGGTTAGGTTAGGTTAGGTTAGGTTAGGATAGGTTAGGTTAGGTTAGGTTAGGTTAGGTTAGGTTAGGTTAGGTTAGGTTAGGTTAGGTTAGGTTAGGTTAGGTTAGGTTAGGTTAGGTTAGGTTAGGTTAGGTTAGGTTAGGTTAGGTTAGGTTAGGTTAGGTTAGGTTAGGTTAGGTTAGGTTAGGTTAGGTTAGGTTAGGTTAGGTTAGGTTAGGTTAGGTTAGGTTAGGTTAGGTTAGGTTAGGTTAGGTTAGGTTAGGTTAGGTTAGGTTAGGTTAGGTTAGGTTAGGTTAGGTTAGGTTAGGTTAGGTTAGGTTAGGTTAGGTTAGGTTAGGTTAGGTTAGGTTAGGTTAGGTTAGGTTAGGTTAGGTTAGGTTAGGTTAGGTTGGGGGGCCCCCCACAAGTACGTTCTCGCTCGTGCCCCCTGTTGCGCTCTGGTGTTCCGCCGCCCTACTAACGGTAACGCAGTTAGTAGGTGTGTGCCCACTGCGATTAGTGCGATTAGCGATCGGACTTTCACAGTGTGACCAGGGTTACCAAAGCTTGTGGAGTGTAGGTGAGGCCTGCTGCGTATCGCGCGGCCCCTACGGGAGCGTTGCTCCATAGGACGTGAAGAAAGGAATGGAAATGAGTAAGGAGGAGGAGGCTCGCGATGAAGCCGGCTCGCTCTCAGACGCAGATGCTTGGATGAGCATGGAGAGCGTCGTTGCGTCGAGCGGCACGGATGGACTCCGGCCTCAAGCACGGCCGGCCGGAAAGAAGGGTGGACGCCCAAAAGCGACCCCCTTGTCTGCCGAGGCCAGAAGACAACTGGCGGCGGCACGACGAGATGAGGCCGAAAAACTCGTGGCCGATATGGCCAAACGAGCGGCGGCCAAAAAAGTGACCGACGCGCTAAACCCTCCTGATGGGGGTGACTTGGCGTGTGCCCTTAAGGACCAGGCTGATGCCCACGTACGGGTAATAAGGCACATTGCCAGCAGCTCTGGTAACCTTAAGGGTACGTTTGTAAAAGGCCTAAAGGAGGCTGCCGCCTCCATTGAAGAAGTTGTGGCGGCCCTTGGGAGCCGAACTGCGTCGGAGGAGACGGAACGGCTTCAGGCCGTCAACAAACGCCTGGAGGCCAAAGTAGCTTCGTTGGAGCGCGAGATGGCGGAGTTACGGGCCATGGTGGAGCGGTCTGCGCGGGCTGCACCGGCGATGGAGGAGACACGACAGGAGGTTGATGATGCGCAAAAGCGCCTCATCCTTGACACCATAGGCCCTGTCCTTAACGCCCGTTTTGAGGGCATACAGGGCCGCCTCCTGCCGAAGTCAAAAAGGCGCCCCGCACTAGATGCTGACAGGCGCAATACAGCCGTCGTAGCAGCTGTGCAGTCGGACGTGGTGCTGTCTGACTCGGACTCGGATGAGGAGCCTCCCCCTGTGGTAGTCAGCAAAACTGCACAGTGGCGTAAGGCTCCACCCCAACCCGTCGCTGAGCCCACAGAGGGCAAAAAGGGCAAAAAGGAGAAGAAGAAGAAAAAGAAGGAGAGGGTGAGAGCTAGCGTGGCTCCGCCATCTGACCCGAAGCCGGTGCAACCTGCCATCAAAGCAGTGGTGCCTCCGGCGACGGAAAATCTGAAGCCCGCGTCCCAGCTCAGCCCTCATGTCCCTCCGCCTCCCCCTGCGTCCACGGATGCGGGCTGGTCGGTGGTGGTGAGACGGGGTGGCAAAAATAAAGCGCGTGCTGGCCCTACTGGCCCTACTGGCCCTACCGGCCCTCAGGCCGCTAGTGCCCCGCCTGGGCCCAAGCAGAAGCCCAATAAGAGGCCTCTGCCAAAGTTGCGACCCCCCCGCTCGGCTGCTATTGTACTGAAAATACAGCCTGATGCGGAGAAGCGGGGGACCACTTATGCCCAGGTGATGGCCATTGCCCAGCAAGGGATTGACATCGAAGGGTTGGGCATCTCCGGTGTCAAACTAAAACGAGCGGCTACCGGCGCCCGCATCCTTGAAATCGCGGGTGCCGAAAAGGACGGCAAAGCCGACGCGCTAGCCGCCAAAATAAAAGAGGTGGTGGACCCACAAATGGTCGAGGTGTCCCGCCCTAAAAAATGCGCGGAGCTGCGCGTGCACGGGCTGTGCGATTCGGCGACTCCTGACCTGGTGTGTGCTGCCATCGCTCGGGTTGGTGAGTGTCCCGAGGCCGACGTGAAGGTCGGAGAAATCCGAGAGGATTACGCCGGCAATCGGACAGCCTGGGTACGGTGCCCCGTCGAGGCAGCCAAACGGCTGACCAGTGGCAGGCGACTCCTGGTTGGATGGGCGTCGGCGCAGGTCAAACTGCTGCCGACTAAGCCCATGCAGTGCTATCGCTGCCTTGAGGTGGGTCATGTGAGCCAGCGATGCACTGCAGAGGTAGACAGGAGCTCGCTTTGCTACCGCTGCGGCAAGCCAGGCCATAAGGCCGCCCAGTGCACAGCCGAGGCTGCCAGCTGCGTGCTTTGTGCCGAGGCCGGCAAGCCAGCGAGACACCGGGTGGGGAGTGCGGTATGCTCTAGCGCGCGCCAAAAGAAAGGAGGGAGGCGGGTTGTGTCCGCGGCTACGGCCCAGACTCAGCCTGTCCGTACGGCTCAGGACGCCGATGAGATGGAGACAGGGGCAATCTTATAATAATGGCCCTCAAGTTTCTCATGGCGAATGTCAACCACTGCGCTAGAGCTCAGGACCTCTTGTTTCAGAGCATAGCGCAGTGGTTGATAGACATAACAGTGGTCACTGAGCCGTATTTCGTTCCCCCCAGGGATAACTGTTCGGGGGACCTAGATGGTGTGGTCGCGATCATGTCTTCGGCGAGTTCTTTGCCTCCAACATGTGTCGTGCGCGGCCATGGAATGGTCTCGGCTCAGCTGGGCGACTTGGTTGTGATTGGAGTATACTTCTCACCTAACCGTCCGCTCAGTGAGTTCGAGACATTTATGGCCGAGGTCGAGGCGCTTGTGCATAGGAGCCACCCTCGCCCTGTCCTGGTTGCTGGAGATCTCAATGCTGAATCAACGGCGTGGGGATGTCCAGCGACCTTCCGTCGGGGAGACCCACGGCGGGCTCGGGGCGAGGTTATCGAGGAGTGGCTCATCTCCGTTGGGCTGACGGTGTTGAATCGGGGGTCGGTTCCTACGTGCGTGCGTCCGCAGGGTTCGTCCATAGTGGACGTTGCTTTTGCGAGCCCTGCACTGGCACGCCGTATTGTTCAGAGCTGGAGTGTGTTGGAGGACGTTGAAGAGCTCTCCGATCACCGCTACGTGCGGTTCGATCTCTCCGCGTCCTCGGTCGCTCCGAGCAGCTCTGACAGGCCCCCGAACGAGATTGGCCCACGGTGGCAACTGAAGCGCCTCGATAAAGAGCTGCTACAGGAGGCGGCCATCCTACAAGGCTGGTTCCGCGCGCCGGTAAGTGTCGTGGTAGAGGACGAGACCGAATGGTTCCGGGGCGCAATGACTGCTGTATGTGATGCGTCAATGCCCCGGGCTCGTGCTCGTCCTCCCAAACGGTGGGTGTATTGGTGGTCGCCAGAGCTCTCGCAATTAAGGGAAGCCTGCGCTGCGGCTCGACGCCAATATGCCCGGTACCGGAGGAGACGGCGCCGGGATGATGCTGAAGGGGCCGCCTTGCTCTCGACACTGGTGGAGGCGAAGAATGCGCTGAGGAGCGCGATAGCAACCGCGAAGGAAGAGGCCAGGGAGGAACTGCTGGCCACTTTGGACCGCGATCCTTGGGGGCGTCCGTACCGACTTGTTCGAAATAAGATTCGACCGTATGGCGTCCCCCTGACGCAGAGTCTGGAGCCGCAGTTCCTCGAGGAGGTGGTTGCCACTTTGTTCCCGCAGGGAATGGCAATCCAGCCTCCGAGTATGGCTCCGCTGGAGGAGGCTAGGAGCGGGGACCGCGACGAAATCCCGGAAATCTCCCGGGGTGAGTTTGGCGCTGCTGTGGAAAGGTTGCGCGCCAAAACTACTGCCCCGGGTCCCGATGGTGTTCCGAGTCGAGCCCTGGTCTCCGCCCTGGACGCCGCAGAGGTCCTGGAGGGGCGACTAAGAGGGCTCTTGAACGCCTGTCTCGAGCAGGGAAAGTTCCCTAAGGCGTGGAAAACAGGACGCTTAGTCCTGCTAAGGAAGGAGGGTCGTCCGGCGGATTCCCCGTCGGGCTTTCGTCCAATCGTTGTGCTCGATGAGGCTGGCAAATTGCTGGAAAGAGTCATCTCTGACCGCCTTGTCGAGCACCTAGAACGGGTCGGACCTAACCTCGCGGATGGCCAGTACGGGTTCCGCCGACGAAGGTCAACAATCCACGCCATCCTGAGAGTGAGGTCCCTGGCGCAGGATGCAGTCTCCCAGGGTGAGGTGATCGTGGCGGTGTCTCTTGACATCGCCAACGCGTTTAACTCCCTACCCTGGCCTTGCATTATGGAGGCGCTTCGTTACCACGGGGTGCCATCCTACCTGCGCCGGCTTATCCGGGACTACCTCTCAGAGAGGAGGATAATTTTCCCTGCTCGAGATGGATGGAAGGAGTGTGCAATGGCGCGCGGTGTTCCACAGGGTTCTGTCTTAGGACCGCTCCTGTGGAACATCGGTTATGACTGGGTGCTGCGGGCGGCTAGTATTCCGGGTGTAGTCGTCGTTTGTTACGCTGATGACACACTCGTGACCGCCCGCGGCGCCACATACCGCGAAGCCTCTTTGCTCGCGACAGCGGGGGTAGCGCAAGTGGTGCGCCGAATCCGCCGGCTGGGTCTGGAGGTGGCCCTCGAAAAGTCTGAGGCGCTGTGTTTCCATGGCCCTCGGCGGGGGCCTCCCCCAGACTGGAGCCTAAAGATTGGTGGTGTTCGGGTTGCCATCAAGCCGACGATGCGCTATTTAGGCATCGTCCTTGATGGCAGATGGAACTTTGGCGCCCACTTTGCGGCGCTAGTGCCGCGTTTGATGGCGGCGGCTGGTGCGTTGACGCGGCTCCTACCGAATCTGGGAGGGCCGGAGGTGTCCTGCAGGCGATTGTACCTGGGGGTCGTGCGATCCATGGCCCTTTATGGTGCCCCTGTTTGGGCTGAGGCCCTGAGCAACCAAAATATCGCACTCTTGCGACGCCCGCAGAGGGTGATGGCTATCAGGGCCGCCCGGGGATATCGCACGATCTCCACTGAGGCAGCGTGCGTGCTGGCTGGTAGTATACCCTGGGACCTGGAAGCCGGGATCCTCGCGTCCTTATTTACTTGGCGCGAGGAGGCACTGGCCCGGGGTGACCAACCAGCACCGAAGGAGATCGCAGGACGCCGCAATGAGCTGCGTCAACGCGCCATCCTGGAGTGGAGCCAGAGGCTGGAGCAGCCCACTGCTGGGCGTAGGACCGTCGAAGCGGTCCGTCCAGTGTTAGGCCAATGGTTGGCGAGGCGGCACGGCTCCCTGACGTTCCGTTTGGTGCAGATACTTTCCGGGCATGGTTGCTTCGGGGGGTATCTGTGCCGGATCGTGGGTCGGGAGCCGTCGGCCGTTTGCCACCACTGCGACGGATGCCAGGACGAGGACGCCCAGCACACCTTGGAGGTCTGCCCAGCCTGGGCGGAAGATCGCGCACAGCTGCGTGCGGTTATGGGGGACGACCTCTCACTGCCGACTGTGGTCAAATGCATGGTCGACAGTGGGACGTCGTGGACAGCGGTGCAGGCCTTTGCGGAGTGCGTCATGCTCCGCAAAGAGGCGGCGGAGAGAGAGCGCGAGGAGTCCACAGACCTCGCCATCCGCCGCCGGCGCACAGGGCGCAGAAGGCGGGCTTACGGCCTGCACCTCCTGCCCCCATAACAACAGCCGGTCGGACGACGGATACGGGAGTTCGTCGTTCGGCGTAACGGCTCGGGTTGAAAGGCGCGCCGGTGTCGAGCGCGCCTTTACCCTAGCGGGATTAGAAGGCAGACGGGCCACCCCGCTGGCCGCTCCAACCCTCTCTCCAAGGAGAGGGGCTTGAGAGCGTGCCGTGAAGAGGCCGCCGTGGTAGCGGCCGCCGCGCCGGGGCCGTGGAGCGAGAATAGCACACAGTCCCGGCAACAATGCGGTAGGCGACGACACCGCTGGGTTTTAGCCGGTAAGAGTCCGGCATAACCCGACAGCGCCCTCCCGTGCCTGTCGGGTATCCATGAGGATTTCCCAGCGAAAAAAAAAAAAAAAAAAAAAAAAAGGTTAGGTTAGGTTAGG